>JAXLNO010002317.1:701377-838877 GCA_038087875.1 Malacoraja senta
CTGACCGGTTTGCTACCCCATAAGAATTTAGATATTGTCCTTTCTAATTTGTCAAAAAAAGATTTGGTGATAAGTATGGGGATATGTTGGAAAAGATACAGGAATTTGGGTAGGA
Source organism: Malacoraja senta (assembly GCA_038087875.1). Classification (NCBI taxonomy): domain Eukaryota; kingdom Metazoa; phylum Chordata; class Chondrichthyes; order Rajiformes; family Rajidae; genus Malacoraja; species Malacoraja senta. The sequence goes on from JAXLNO010002317.1 coordinate 701,493, forward strand.
CAACCATCTTAACCAGATTTATCCGGCCCACGAGGGATAGATGTAAGACTGACCAGCGATCAAAATCCTTTTCGGCTTTCTCAACCAGAGGCAAAAAGTTTGTGCGGAACATATCAGATAAGGGTATTGTGATAAAAACGCCGAGATAGCGAAACCCATCCTCTGCCCTTTTGAATGAGGTTAAAGAGCGAGGGAGCTGCTTAGCCGGTAAGTTAATCGGTAGTAGCTCACTCTTTTGGTAGTTAAGTTTATAACCAGTGTATGCACCAAACCGTTCTAAAATATTCATAATCACAGGGAGAGAACTGACTGGGTTCGAGATGTACAGGAGCAGGTCATCCGCATACAATGAGACTTTATGAGTTGTGTCAAACCGTGTAATACCTTCAAAGCCCTTCTCTGCGCGTAACCAGACCGCCAGGGGTTCTATCGCGACATCAAACAAGAGTGGAGATAACGGGCAACCCTGTCTGGTACCTCTCTGAAGTGTGAAGTGGGGCGACAGTATGTCGTTTGTTTGTACTGAGGCCACCGGAGACGAATATAATAGGCTCACCCAGAGAATAAAACTGTTGCCGAGGCCAAACCTATCCATCGCTTCATAAAGGTACCTCCACTCAACCCTGTCGAAGGCCTTTTCGGCATCGAGGGAGATCACCATCTCCGGGGTCTCATTACTCGAAGAGTGAATGATGTTAAGGAGACGCCTAGTATTATGGGAAGACTGTCGGCCAGGTATAAACACTGTTTGATCCAACGAGATAATAGAGGGCATCACTTGCTGAAGACGAAGCGCAAGGACTTTAGAAAGGATTTTGAGGTCCACATTCAGGAGCGAGATTGGTCTATAGCTACCACAAAGCAGGGGATCTTTCTCCTTTTTAAGAATTAGGGAGATGGTAGCCCACGACAAGGTGGGCGGTAGGCGACGGTGTAAAAACGCCTCATTATACATATCTCTCAGGACTGGTGCAAGGAGGTCAGAGAAAGCTTTGTAATATTCTACGGAGAAGCCGTCAGGGCCGGGTGACTTTCCGCTTTGCAGCGATGTGATGGCTGCTTGGACCTCAGCTACAATTATGGGACCACCCAAGTCTCTCAAGGCTTCTTCGTCAATTCGAGGAAGCATCATACTACTGAACATGTCACCTGCAGTGGGGGGACAGCCGGAAGTGTATAATTCAGTGTAGAATTTAGCAAATGCTTCATTAATTCTGAGAGGATCAGTATGAGTCTCCCCTGAGCTGGATCTAATGGCTGGAATTAGCCGTGAAGTCGCCTCTGTTCTGGCCTCATGGGCCAAGAGCTTTCCAGCTTTATCCCCAGATTCAAAAAAGTGTTGCCTAGATTTAAGCAGTCGTAGTTTGGCTTTATTAATGGATATGAGGTCAAAGTCTGTTTGTAGCCTAAGGCGTTCTCTATAGAGATTAGGGTTTGGGTCAGATGCATATTTGTCGTCAATGTCCTTTATTTTTTGTAACAGATCTGCCGTTTGGAACGTCTCGGTTCTTTTCAGGTTGGAGATAAAGGAAATGAGTTGGCCCCTAATATAGGCTTTTGAAGCTTCCCAAAGTATACCTCTTTCTATGTCCGGCGAGTCATTCAGCTCAAAATATAGGGTGATTTGAGAGTGCAAGAATTGCATGTAGTGAGCCTCTGCTAATAATAAGGAGTTGAACCTCCACTTAAAGGGGTTAGTTCGTTTACGAAAATGAAGATCCAGGGAGGTCGCAGCATGATCTGATATTACGATGCTATGGTACTCACTGGATTTGATTTTGGAAAGCAATCTATTATCTAAGAGAAAGAAGTCTATACGGGTAAACGTACGATGTACATGGGAGAAAAATGAAAATAATTTAGTCGTGGGGGATATAAATCTCCATGGATCTGTGAGCCCCAGTTGTTTGGCGAGAACACGCAGAGTCTTACCGGATTTAGTTAAAGTAGAGGCTTTATTCGAAGATCTATCCAGTATAGGATCTTGGACCAGATTAAAATCTCCACCCACAATGACATGGTGATTTTCAATATTTGGGAGAGATGTAAAAAATTTAGTTATAAATGAGCTGTCATCCCAGTTGGGTCCATAAATGCTTGCCAGTATGACAGGTGTGTCTTGCAGTTTGCCCGACACCATGACAAAGCGACCAGCAGGGTCTTCCACAGTTTTCTGTGGTTCGAACTTAATGTTCTTACGAATCAAGATAGCGGTGCCCCTAGCCCTATTATTAAATTTCGAGTGAAATAGTTGACTAATCCAGCCTCTCTTAAGCCGTGTTACCTCTCTGTTGCGAAGGTGGGTCTCTTGGATAAAGAATATATCGCCTTTGAGCTGTTGCAAATGGGCCAAGATCCTATCAGTTTTGGTAGGACTTCCCATCCCTCTCACGTTCCACGAGACAAATCTAAGAGTATCGTTTGTGTTGGCCATTTTTAGCTATATGGGTAATGCACTGTAGTTCTGCAAAACGAGACGGAAGAGGCATCGAAACCAGCTGCCAAGAGTGGGGATATGGAGGGGGAGGGGGGGGAGATATATATATATATATGTATATATACATATACATATATATATATATATGTGAAGTAAAATAAAACAAAAACAAAAAAACAAAAAAACAAGAATAAAAACATATACACACGACAAACAAGTGGGTCACATATCATTTAACCATCTTTCAAACCTGAGTCTCCAGACCTGAGATCCCCCATGTCTCAACTGAACCTTAAGTGCCCATTGCACCAAGGTGCGTTGTCCTCGCTTCCGCATGGAGATATCCGATCTTAACTCCCTATATCACAGCTTCCCAAAGCGACAGAGTCACTCAGTGTCGATAATGTAACATGAAATAAAATAAGTATAGTAATAGTAATAATAACGATGATGATAATAATATGAAGAACAGAGAATAGGAATGAAGTAAGATAAACATACATTGATAAATGCAAGGTTAAAATAATAATCGTAATGGTTGTACTGCCAGTACCATTGCTAACACTAATAGTAATAATAGCAATGATGATAGTCACAATAAGACAAAGCCTATTAACAAAATGGTGATACTAAGTAAACCGGCTAGCGTGTAAGTGGAGCCAGAATAACTTCCTTTGGTGTTGCATAGTATGTCTTAAAATCGACAAAGTATAAAGAGAGTGTTAGCATTGGTGAAGTTAGCAAATTACAAACTGGGCTGTTGGATTAGGGCGCAACGCCAAAGGCATCAATTATGTTTTGTTAAACAAAAAAGGTATAAGATAAGATTTGTATAACACAGTCCTGGCTGTAATGAGCTCTTATCAGCCCCAGACAGTTCATTAAGAAGATTAGTATAAACAAACTAGCCAGGTGCTGACAGCGTTAGCGGCCAGCTGCTAAGAACAGAAAGGCAGAGACCAAATCCCAAACCACAAAGTGGGTCCCTTAAGCCCAGCTTTATAGCATATGCTGGTGAGGGACCCCTCAAGCATGGTCACACCTAGACAATATAAGAAAAAGTTGATATAAAATATTCGCAAATCCTGATGATTTCTTACCAGCCTCATACATTTCGAAACCGGGGTCTAACATAATCAGCAATGCTGAACGCTAACCATAGCTAGATATTAGGAACAGTCAAGCTAAAGTTAGTCCATGTAACCATAGGTTAACCGTGCCCCTGTGCCACTCGAATATAGACGTACTGAACGAAGTCAGTCATCTGTGGGTCCCGGTCTGCGTCGACGGTAAGATGAGATGAAATCCCGAGCGTCCTCGGGAGATGTTAGTCGTCGCCTCTTTCCTTCCCCGGACGTAATGAACAGCTTGGCTGGATAATGAAGGGAGGGTTTGAAACCCAGGTTATACAGCTCCTTCATAACGTCTCGGTACGCGAAGCGTTGTTCAACTATCTCGGGACAGTAGTCTTCGAAAATGTGGAACGGGGTATCTTTGTATTTCAGCTTACCCCTCTGCTTCCGAGCCTCACGTACCACCAACTCACGGGTCTGGTATCTATGAAAGCAGATCACAACTGCTCTGGGTTTCTCACCAGGGCTTGGCTTGGCTGTTAGCGTACGGTGGGCTCGGTCTAGCTCCGGGGCTGATTCCAGTATGTGCTCACCAAGAGTCTCGAGCAGAAATTGAGAGAAAAACGCTGTTGTTTGGGAGCCCTCGATATTCTCTGGAAGACCCACTATCCTTATGTTATTTCGGCGACTCCTACCTTCCAGGCTGATAAGCTTAGCCTTTAGCTTGGCATTCTCTTCGGTCACCGTAGTTAACATTGACGTTAAAGCCCGTATATCTTGGGTAGTGGTAGCGGCGAAAGACTCTAATGACGAGAGACGGTGTTGGTGGTCTAGCATAGTGGTCTGGATATTGTCCAGCTTCTTTTCCAATTTGGTAAACGCAGTGTTGAATTCTGCCAGTAACAATACCTTATGTTCTGTTAACATGGCTGCTAGCGTGGCCATACTGGTGCTGGTCGCCGGGTCTTCTGTCTTTTGCTCCGCTTTCTTTCCTTTGTTTGGCATATTTACAGCATAGAGAGGTACTCACAATGATGTTTAAATGTTTGTGGGTGGTTAAAAAACTTAGACTGAGCTGTAATAAAAGTTGGAGGTGAAAAGGTCGGGAGCTGGAAAAGTGCGACTACTCCAACATGCCGCCCCCACATTTTGATTAATAACGAGAAATAAAGCATGACATTTTCAGATACGGCGTTTTTTTTACTTCACGGCATAAATCTCTATGGGAATATGTAAACATTTTACTGTTACTTCGTCGTTTTTTCGAGAAGATGTGATCAATCACAAACAAATAAATAGTCAAATCCACAAATCCACATACAAGATCAGAGTTTTATAGTTATACTAGACCAAGTGCAGACCCGTTGGGTCTGGTCCCCGAAAGTGCTTGACACCCCGGTGTGTTGTTCCCGAACGTGCTTCAGACCCCGGGGTGAAAATGTGCTGAAAAAAAGATGGCGTCGTTTTTGAAAAAAATCGGAGAAAATCGGCGAAAAAAAGATGGCGTCGTTTTCGGAGAAAATCGGGGAAAAAAAGATGGCGTCGTTTTCGGAGAAAATCGGAGACAATCGGAGAAAATCACATTGGGGTCGGGGGGGGATGGATTTTATTAAAAAACGTGTACATAAACAGGACCGAATTTAATCAGGAGTGGCTATTCGTAAAGGTAAATGTCATCTCTTTGGAAATGGCGAAAAACGTGGGCCTTTCCGCGCGCCGTGTGGGCCAGGGGCCGTATCAAAGGCCGCGCGGCAAAGTCAAGCAGACCGTCGGACGTACAGACGGACGACAGCCAGAGAGTTTTAAAAGTATATAGATAAGGATAAGGATATGGACATGGATAATTAACGCCAGAAGTTGTGCTGGGCTAAATATACTTTACCGTATGACGGATGAGGTAAGATGGGACGAATTTTATCCTTCTGATATTTGTCATATCCTTCTGTACCTTATCTCCCCCGCTCCCTCTAACAAAACCATCAGACTTCGATAAGAGCAGTTACTACTGACCACTTGCCTATGGTTTCGATTGAACCAATTTGACTGTTACCTCTATGTGTAGGAATGAACTGCAGATGCTGATTTAAACCGAAGATAGACACAAAAGGAAGGGGTAACACAGAGGGACAGGCAGCATCTCTGGAGAGAAGGAATGGGTGACGTTCTTCAGACTATTGGTGACGTTTCGCTTCGTGACCTTTCTTCAGACTGGTCTGGTCTGAAGGAGGGCATCGACCCGAACCGTCACCAATTCCTTCTCTCCAGAGATCCCGCTGAGACACCAGCTTTGTGTGTCTACCTTTGATTCTCACCTCTAATTTGAATGGTAATGGATCATTCGTGCACAGTTGTGCCCGATATTCCTCTCTGCAGGAAAGTTTTGAGTTGCGCCGCAGGATATTTGTCCTGGTCCCTTCTGATTTAAGCAATCCAGCTTTCCTTGTGAACGGATATTTCAGCATTTCGTCAACTCCTTCCTGAACTTGCGCTGAGTCACTGCATAAATGCAGGTGTTGGTGCAACAGCTTAGCAGCAGCGACATGTATCCGACCTCCTGGAAAATAAACACGGGGTCGTTGTAACCAGAGTACGTCACGGTATTGCTGATTCGATAGTAGAGGAAATGTATAATGCAAGAGGACGAGACTTCCGGAGATGGCGAACAGTAAAATGACGGACTTTGTTCTCTTCTCCATTTCCGGGTCAATGCGATTGTCCTTGTTATTCTAGCGGCGGAAAGCTTTCCGCCCTTTGCTGGCCACGATGGTGAATTTCACAGTCACCACATTGAGCTGCACAATGAGGAAGAACGGGAGAAAGGGTTTATAATACAATTTAACGCTGTAAACTAGTTCCACATTGGGTTGGTATAAAAACTGGACTTTGTGTGGCAGTACCACGGCGTGCCGTTGGTGATGTACTGTACTTCGTTTTTTAAATACCAGGGAATGTTTCGCAAAATGCTCAGGGTACACACGGTCCAAATGACTCCGGCTGCAACTTCCTTTCTGCAGTACTTGGTTTTCAAATTCTCCCAGCAGATGGCGACAAAACGATCAAACGTAAAAGCGACTGCTAACCTGACAGAAATGTCCCTGCATGTGTAGACAAGGATGATTCTGATGCTGCAAAGAGGCGTGCTCCACATGAAGCCGTCCGGGAAGACAATTCCGACGAATCTACTTAAGATAATGCCGGTGCCGACGACGAGTAGATCCCCCGCTCCCATGCCAACAAGGTAATGAGTGATGCATTTGGAGAGACCACATTTCTCCCTGGACAGGATCACAATTGCAGCCACGTTTGCTGAAAGGAAACAGATTGATGTAAGACACATCTTCCTCTTATTCAATTGATCTCTTTTTCGGTGGTTGGGAATCATTCATATACTATCACTAATATCGGAACTTATTCGGAAGTATAATTATCCGACGAAAGGATGTACTAGCCCTGGAGAGGGGCCAGAGGAGGTTTACAAGAACGATCTCAGGAATGAGTGGGTTACCATATTTTAGCATTTGACGGGGCTGGGCTTGTACTCGCTGGAGTTTAGATGAATGAGGGGGACGTCATTGAAGCGTACCGAATAGTGAAATGATTGGATAGAGTGGACGTGGAGGTGATGTTTGCATTAGAGGGAGTGTCCAGGACTCGAGGCAGTAGCCTCAGAATTAAAGGACGTCCCTTTGGGAAGACGACGAGGAGGACATTATTTTGTCAGAGGCTGGTGAATCTGCCTAAATAATCTGCCCAATTCTTTGCCACCGAAGAATGTGCAGGCCGTCAATGGATATTTTCAGGCAGAGATAGATGGATTCTTGATTAGTACGGATGTCAACGTTTATGGGTAGAAGGCAGGAGAATGGGGTTAAGAGGGAGAGCCAAAGACTTACATTTTACTCACCAAGGCACTTCACCTCAACAAGGACGCTCCCCAGCAGGCCGCTCCACCTAGAGCAAGCACTACTTTTATTTGTTGTTCAAGGCTTTAACTTCTGCAGCAATGCGCTCCTTCACCTGCCGCTCCTCTATCGACCTTGCTGGCTGGCTCCGGCCGGTTTTTAAATGACCCGTTCTTGAAAACTCACCGAGACTTTAACTTCTGCAGCCACTCCCTCGCACTCGCTCCTTCACCTGTAGCTCCTCTGTCGACCTATATCTTGCTTTATCCTTCGACAATAGACAATAGACAATAGGTGCAGGAGTAGGCCATTCGGCCCTTCGATCCAGCACCGCCATTCAATGTAATCATGGCTGATTATCCCCAATCAGTACCCCGTTCCTGCCTTCGCCCCATATCACCTGACTCCGCTATTTTTAAGAGCCCTATCGAGCTCTCTCTTGAAAGCATCCAGAGAACCTGCCTCCACCGCCCACTGAGGCAGATAATTCCACAGCCTCACCACTCTCTGTGAGAACAAGTGTTTCCTCGTCTCCGTTCTAAGTGGCTTACTCCTTATTCTTAAACTGTGGCCCCTGGTTCTGGACTCCCCCAACATCGGGAACATGTTTCCTGCCTGTAGCGTGTCCAAACCCTTAACAATCTTATATGTTTCAATGAGAAACCCTCTCATCCTTCTAAACTCCAGAGTGTACAAGCCCAGCTGCTCCATTCTCTCAGCATATGACAGTCCCGCCATGCCGGGAATTAACCTTGTAAACCTACACTGCACTCCCTCAATGGCAAGAATGTCCTTTCTCAAATTACAAACCTTTTTGCTACCCACAACTCCAAACAATGCTCGTGCTATCTGAGTAGTTGCTAAGTAATCCACCCATATTTTCCATCCGATCAATATCACAAAGAAAAGTTGGTCACAGTGGCGGTACGCCACTGGTTTCAGAACCGCCCTTTAAAAAAATAATTCAATTAGGTCGTCCTCAACGGAGCTAATTTTGTATCCAATTTACCAACGGTGCGGGTGGCGTAGCGGCAGAGTTCCTGTCTTACAGCGCTTGCAGCGCCAGAGACCCGGGTTCGATCCCGGTCGTCTACGGGTCCTGTATGTACGGAGTTTGTACGTTACCCCGTGACCGCGTAGGTTATCTTCGGTTTACTCACACATTCCAAAGGCTTGTAGGTCATTTGGCTAGGTATATATGTAAATTGTACTTATTGTTGGGATCGCTGGTCGGTACGGACCAAACGCGACGGGACCTGTTTCCGCGCTGTATCTATGAATTGAAACTAGACAAAACTCACCGCTCGACCATTGTGAGTTCCTGTTCGGGGCCAGCTTATCGTGACCGACCTTGTCAAATGTATTACTCGCGTAAATGATGAGAAACAGTTCACTCCTAAAGTAATCACCAACGTGAATCACTTACTCTACGAAAGCTCAATCAGATTTGTGTGACTGGAACTCGCCACACCACAATACTGAGACGACCACGCTACATCCCCCAAAGTATCTCCTCCATGAATATAAGACTCACTTGGACAAGCACCGCCATTCATTTTGATCATGGCTGATCGTCCCCTATCAATAACCTGTGCCTGCCTTTTTCCCATATCACTTGACCCCACTATCCCGTAGAGCGCTATCTAACTCTCTCTTAAATCCATCCAGTGACTTGGGTGAAAACGTTTTTTCTAACCTCAGTCTTAAATTGCCTCCCTTTATTCTAAGACTGTGGCCCCTGGTTGTGGACTCGCCCAACATTGGGGACATTTTTCATGCATCCAGCTTGTCCAGTCCTTTTATAATTTTATATGTTTCTATAAGACCCCCCTCATCCTTCTAAACTCCAGTGAATACAAGCCCAGTCTTTTCAATCTTTCCTCATATGACAGTCCCGCCATCCCAGGGATCAATCTCGTGAACCTACGCTGCACTGCCTCAATCACAAGGATGTCCTTCCTCAAATTAGGAGACCAAAACTGTACTCAATACACAAGATGTGGTCTCACCAGAGCCATATACAACTGCAGAAGAACCTCTTTACTCCTATACTGAAATCCTCTTGTTATGAAGGACAACATTCCATGAGCTTTCTTCACTGCCAGCTGTACCTGCACACCAACTTTCAGTGTCCGGAGTACAAGGACAGCCAGATCTCGCTGTACCTCCCCCTTACCTAACCTAACCCCATTGAGATAATAATCTGCCCCCTTGTTTTTGCCGGCAAAGTGGATAACCTCACCTTTATCTATATTATACTGCATCTGCCACGCATCTGCCCGCTCACTCAAACTGCCAGGTCACCCTCCTAACATCCTCTTCACATTTCACACTGCCACCCAGCTTTGTGTCATCCGCTAATTGCTAGTGTTGCTACTAATTCCCTCTTTCAAATCATTAATATATATGGTAAACGGTTGCGGCCCCAACACCGAGCCGTGCGGCACTCCACTCACCACTGCCTGCCATTCTGAAAAGGACCCGTTCACTCCTACTCTTTGCTTCCGGTCTGCCAACCAATTTTCTATCCATGTCAACACCGTACCCACAATACCATGTGCTCTAATTTTAGTTACCAGTCTCCCGTGCGGGACCTTATCAAAGGCTTTGTGAAAGTCTAGATACACTACATCCACTGGCACCCCTTCATCCATTTTACTTGTCACATCCTCCAAAAATTCCAGAAGATTAGTCAACCATGATTTCCCTTTCATAAATCCATGTTGACTTGGGCTAATCCTTTTATTGCTATCCAAATGCCCCATTATTACCTCTTTAATAATTGACTCCAGCAACTTTCCCACCACCGAAGTCAGGCTAACTGGTCCGTAATTCCCCGTTTTCTCTCTCGCTCCTTTCTTAAAATGTGCGATAACATTAGCTATCCTCTAATCCACAGGAACTGATCCTGAATCTATTGAACATTGGAAAATGATCACCAATGCGTCCACTATTTCTAGAGCTCTGAGGACCCTGGGATGCAGACCATCAGGCCCAGGGTATTTATCATCCTGCAGTCCCATTAGCCTACCCAATACTATTTCTCGCCTAATGAAAATGTCTTTCAGTTCCTCTACCCCCTCAGATCCTCTGTCCTCCAGTACATCTGGGAGATTGTTTGTGTCTTCCTTAGTGAAGACAGATCCGAAGTACCTATTCAACTCTTCTGCCATTTTCTTATTGCCCATAATAATTTCACCCGTATCTGCCTTCAAGGGACCCACAATTGACTTTGCTACTCTTTTTCCCTTAACATATCTATATATAAGCTTTTACTGTCCTTCTTTATATTCCTGGCCAGCTGCCCCTCGTACTTCATATTTTCTTCCGTATTGCCTGTTTTGTTTCCTTCTGTTGTCCTATGAAAGTTTCCCAATCCTCTGGCTTCCGGCTACTCTTTACTGTGTTATACAGCTTTTCTTTTAGTTTTATTCCATCCCTAACTTCTCTTGTTAGCCACGGTTGCCTCCTACTCCCCTTAGAATCTTTCTTCCTTTTTGTAATGAAATGATCCTGCGTCTCCGGGATTATGCCCAGAAATTCCTGTCATTGCTGTTACACCTGCATTCCTGCTAGGATCCCTTTCCAGTCTACTTTGGCCAGCACCCCTCTCATGCCTTCAGAGTCCCCTTTGTTCAACTGCATCACTGCCACTTCCGATTTAACGTTCTCCTTCTCAAATTGCAGATTAAAACTAATCATATTATGATCAGTACCTCCAAGCGGTTCCTTTCCCTCGAGTTTTCTTATCATATCTGGTTCATTGCACAACAATAAATCCAGAATTGCCTTTTCTCTGGTCGGCTCCATTACAAGCTGCTCTCAGAATCCATCTCGGAGGCATTCTACAAACTCCCTTTCTTGGGGTCCTGAACCAATCTGATTTTCCCAGTCTACCTGCATATTGAAATACCCCATCACCACAGTGGCATTACCTTTGTTACATGCCAGTTTAACTCCTGCTGCAACTTACACCCTACATCCGGGCTACTATTTGGGCGTCTGTAAATAACACCAATTAGTATCTTCTTGCCTTTACAATTCCTCAACTCAATCCACAGTGACTCTACCTCATCAGTCCCTATGTCTTCCATCGCAAGGGACTGAATTCCATCCCTCACCAGCAGAGCTACCCCCCCTCCTCTGCCCAACTGCCTGTCCTTTCTATAGGATGTATAACCCTGAATATTAAGTTCCCAGGCCCGATCCTCCTGCAGCCACGTCTCAGCAATCGCCACAATGTCATATCTACCAACCTCTAACTCAGCCTCAAGCTCATCTACTTTATTTCTTATACTTCGCGCATTCATATACAATACATTTAATTCCTTACGCATCTCACCTTTCACATCGATCCCTATTACACTTGGCCATACTCTCCTAGCCCTCTGTGAGCTTCCTTTCCCGTTAATTCTGGGGTCATTAACCATCCCTTTACTCTCTTTCCCCTTAACTCCGTCCTCGACTATCCCATTTGACACCCCTGACCCCACCCCCCCTTATTCATTTTAAAAGCACCCGTGTAGCAGTGGCAAACCTGCCTGCCCGAATGCTGGTCCCCCAGCTGTTAAGATGCAATCCGTCCCTTTTGTACAGTTCCCCCTTACTCCAAAACAGATCCCGGTGCCTAAGAATCTAAATCCCTGCTCCCTGCACCAGTACCTCAGCCACACATTCAGGTCCCGTATCTCCCTGTTCCTGCTCTCGCCAGCACGAGGAACTGGAAGCAAACCGGAGATAACAACCCTGGAGGTCCTGCTTTTCAGCATTTTTCAGAACTTTCTAGTCACGCTGCAGAATATTCATACCCTTCTTTTCGACATCGTTTGTGCCGACATGCACTACCACTTCCGGCTGTTCATCTTCGCCCTTGAGGATTTCCCTCACTCTGTCCGTGACGTCCTGGATCCTGGCACCAGGAAGGCAGCACACCATCCTCGAATCCCGTCTGTTCCTGCAGAAACCCGTGTCCGTGCCTCTCGCAATGGAGTATCCAACTACCACGGCGTTGCCTGACGTTGGCCTCTTTAGTTTTGGCTCAACAGCCCTTTTTGCTTCGCAAGCCAGTCCACCGCTCAGTGTGATAACGTCTTCTGTCCTGACAGTTTCTAAGTGGGTGAACCTGTTCACAAGAGGTACAACACCCGTGGACTTTTGCATTCCATGTTTCCCTCCCTTTCTCACCGTCACCCACCTTCTCTCTTCCAGTACCTTAGGTGTAACAATCTTACTGTAGGAATTGTCAGGTTACTGTAGGACATAGATGCTGCTGCACCCGCTGAGTTTCTCCAGCATTTTGTGTACCTTACTGTAGGACTTGTCGAGGAACGACTCAGTTTCTCGGAAGAACCTGAGGTCATCAACTTGCTTCTCCAGTTCCCCAACACGGTCCTTCAGGAGCTGTACGCGGATGCACTTCTCACATTTGTAGCAGCCAGAGGCACCAGCAGTGACTTGACCTCCCACATATTGCAAGCATCACACTGAATCAGCTTGCTTGACATCTCCTTCTTTGGTCTCTCACTCCAGCGTTTTGCGAAGCCTCCTCTCCTCAGCCTCCTCGCCGAAGACTCTTGAACCAAAGACTCACACTTTACTCACAGGGCACTTCCCTCACAAGGCCGCTCCCTCACTGCCGCTCCCTAAGAGCCGTCTTGCTTATATTGACTGATAAAGTGCCTAATTTACCAATTTACAAACCAAATATTATTTATTTCCACTTCCAAACAAAAATGTGGTTGGATTATTCAGCGTATGATCAACTTGTGTAAATAAATCCTGGACCATGATAACATATATGCTTAACCATGCACACTACAGATTGATGCAAGCATGTTTTCTGTGAAGGACCGAAAATTATCATGACATAGCCATAGCATGGGTCGTTATTGCTATTGGTACAGAAACACTTTCGCTTCCCACATAATTTATCCACAACAAAATTTAGAGATTAGAGATTAGAGATTCCTTTATTTGTCATTCAGACCTTTCGGTCTGAACGAAATTTCGTTGCCTGCAGTCATACATATAATAATAAATGACAAAACACACAATAAACACAAATTAACATCCACCACAGTGAGTTCACTGTGATGGAGGCAAAAGTCTTAAAGTCTCTGTCTCTTCCCGCTTTCTTCTCCCTCTGCGCTGAGGCAATCCAGGCTTCTGATGCTGTGGCCCCGCCGGGCGACGGTAAGCCAGTCCAGCGGCCGAATCCGTGCTCCGTCCGCGATGGGCAGGTTCAAACTCCGCGGCCCGGGGTGGTCGAAGCTGCCGAAGCTGCCGCCCTCCAGTCCAGCGGACGCAGCTGTAGTTGACCAACCTGTGACCTGCGAGCTCCCGACGATGTCGTCCACTGAGCCAGCTGCGGCCGAGCCTCCGGATTCAGGTCGCCACCAGTGTCCTCGGTCGCCACCGCCGGAACGCCACCGCAGCCCCGAAGTTGGCCAGCCTCGCGCTGGTAAGTCCTGGCTCTGCCTCCGGAGCCTCGAGGTCGGTCGCTCGCAGTTGGAGTTGGAGGCCGGCAGCTCCGCCATTTTGGCCTCAGCGCAGACGGAGGCAGAGAAGGGGGACACGACAAGAAAAAGTCGCATTCCCCCGAAGGGCGAGACAAAAATCATGTTTCACCCCCCCCCACCCCACACATACACAACACAATAAACTAAAATTTAACTGAAACAGGACAAAAGAAAACAACAAAAAAAGTAAAAACAGACGGACTGCAGGCGAGCCGCTGCTGTACGACAGCGCCGCCACTTCCGGAAAATACACAGGTTGCAAGAAATGTTCTAAAGGCATTTTATGATAATAGCTGTTATAAATGACTATACCCAACTGGCATGTTAAACATTACACTAACTAACAAGAGATGGCCAAAGGACATAAATGCAGCAAATGTATTTTTGGTAATATATTTAAAGGTGTCAAGACGCCACATTACCGTGCATTCAGATTAGATGTATGTGTTGTATGCCATAGATGTATGCAATGAAGATACCCAGTTTGTAGAAACCAGATTAAAAAAGAATTGTTAATAAACGCTATTTCCATCATTCCCACTTCAGAATTAACGTTAAAATTTCAACTGAAATATCTCCTGACAAAATTTGTGGTGTATATGACTGACTGTAGAAGTAAAACCTGGATAAATCCAACGTATAGTTGTGAATATTGCTCATTAAATAACTACAGTACTGATACTCCATATTAAGAGCATTGAATTGCCGTTAAAATGAATTATGTAATAACGTTTCAACGGTAGCAGTGACAATTTAACACTGCGGTTTTAATGTTTCACTTCTTCACAATTTAATTAATCCATCTTTATGGATTAAAGCAAATAATAACTTTGGGAATCAAAACACATTTGATTGCATTGCGTTATCAAACATAGTCAATGTTCGCTCTGAAAACATTTCCAGCACAATAGGGTCTGGAGAGGCGGTGGGGGGGGGTGTGGGGGGCGTGAATCAGTGCGGGATGGACAGATGGTGGTGGGGGGGGGGGGGGGGGGGTGAGAAGGCAATCGGTGCGGAATGGATGGATTGAGGCAGGGGAATTAGTGCGTGTTGGTTGGAGTAGGTAAAATTGTGAGGGGCGAGCGCGGGGAATGACAGTGGGGTTGAATGGGGGGGATCTGTGCAGGATGGATGGGGAGGATCGGCGCAGGATGAATGGGTGGTTCAGTACAGGATGACTGGGGGGGTCAGTATAGTGTGGATCGGAGGGTCTGTGCAGGATGAATGGGTGGTTCACTACAGGCTGGATGGGGGATCAATACAGGATGAATGCGGGATCAGTACAGGATGGATGGGGGGATCAAACCAGGATGAATGAGAGGATCCGTACATGATGAATGGAGGGTTCAGTAAAACATGCATGGGAAGAACATTACAGGATAGATGGGGGGGATCGGTGCAGGATAAATGGAGGGGGGATCACTACGGGAAGAATGGGGTGTTCAATACAGGATGGATGGCGGGAGCAGTGCAGGATGAATGGGGGGTAAGTGCGGGACAGATGGGGGAGCAGTGCAGGATGGATGGGAAGGGGGGGGGGTCAGTACTGGATGAATTGGGGGACCAGTGTAGGATTGATGGGGAGTGGCAGGAGAATGAATGCGAGGTGGATAGGGAGATCAGTGCAGGATGAATAGATGGGGGGAGGGGGGTAGATGAGGATGGGAGCACACGTGATGTCAGTGAGGACTGAATAGAGGAAGGAATGGTGATCAGTGTGGGATGGAGAGGAGGGGTCTCAGGCTAAGGGGGTGGAGGGTGTGGAGGGGGGCATACAAAAGAGAGGGAGAGGGGAATGGGCAGAGGAGGTGGCAAGGAAGGTCAGCGCTCCTCGGACAACACCGGCATCATCACTGCCTTGGCGGTCCCTGTTCACCGCCACTAAAGGGGGAGGCAGTTGGAATCTCCTCGCCACCAAAGATCCTCTTGCAAGCAAGATAGACCACTCGTGCTAAATGCAATGGGCTGACGTGTCGTACCCAAAGGAGCGGAACGTGGGCCTTTTTTTCATCAATTTCAGTAATCCGACCCGACAGGACTCGCACTGTAATCAGAGTTGCGGCGGAACAGTTTGTGTTAATAAATTATAATTCTGAAAATGAGGAGAAGATATTTCCCAAATAACTTTTATTTTTACGAGGATGTTTCCTTAACTGGCTTCAGTCTCCGCACGAGTATCCTATGAGATCTTTGGTGCGGAGACGGAAGCCGGTTACGGAAATGGGGCTGAAAATTACCCATGAATCTGCCCATGACCGTACTACGTCCCTTTCGTCGAGTGATCTATCTTGCTTGCTGTAGGATCTTTGCTCGCCACCGCCTCCCCTCCTCCGACAACCAACAGGAAGGTGTGGAGCCGAGCTGTGCAGGTGCTTCAGACGGTGGAAGGATGCTTCCCCCTTCCTCCCTCCCTTCCTTCCCCCCCTCCCTCCTCCCGGCCTCGGCGTGAGGGAGGGTTTGTTTTGAAAGCGCCGTTGGCGGAGTGGCAGGCAGCGGCTGCTATCAGGGCGGGCGAGGGGCGTGAGGAGCAGGAGATGGAGCCACCGCCGCCGTCGCCGCTGCTGCAGCTGCTTTGCGGGGTACGTCATTCGCTCCGACCCTCCGTCACGCCACACTTAGCATCTTTCCCGCGCATTACAGCCGTCGCCGACACAAAACGCCACGTTCCTTTTCTCCAGAGATGCTGCCAGACCCGCTGAGTTACTGCAGTTTTTGTGTCTATCATCAGTATAAACAAGTATCTGCAGTGCCAAGCCGGGCAAAATGACTCGGCGTTTAGGTTCCCCGGCGGCACTCTGGGTGGTCATTGGCACCGGGCCTTCTTCGATTCTTCGAGCAGCTTGTATTGGAGCTTACCAGAGAGAAAGCAATTCTGGATTTAGTGTTGTATAATGAACCAGATTTATTGAGGGAACTCAGGTAAAGGGATCGCTAGGAGGTAGTGACCATAATATGATAATTTACAATTTGAGAGGGAGAAGTTTAGATCAGAAGTGTCAGTGTTGCAGCTGAACAAAGGGGACTATGAAGGCTTGAAAGAGCAGCTGGCCAAGCTCGACTGGAAAAGGATCCCAGCAGGAATTTCTGGGCATAATCCAGAAGATGCAGGATCATTTCGTTTCAAAGAGGAAGAAAGATTCTAAGTGGTGTAAGATGCAACCGTGGCTGACAAGGGAAGTTAGGGATTGAATAAAGCTTAAAGAAAAGGTGTATAACATAGCAAAGAGTAGCGGGAAGCCAGAGGATTAGGTATTTTTCAAAGGACAACAGAAAGTAACAAAAGGAGCAATACGGGGTGAAAATATGAAGTACGAGGGTAAGCTGGCCAAGAATATAAAGGAGGATTGTAAAAGCTTATTTAGGTATGTTAAGAGAAAAAGATTAGTAAAGGAAAATGTGGGTCTCTTGAAGACAGAAACAGGTGAAATTATTATGGGGAACAAGGAAATAGCAGAAGATTTGAACAGGTACTTTGGTTCTGTCTTCACTAAGGAAGCAAAATACATTCTCCCAGATGTACTAGAAGACAGATGATCTAGGGAGACAGAGGAACTGAAAGAAATTTGCATTGGGCGAGAAATAGTATTGGGCAGACTGTTCTGACTGAAGGCTGATAAATAACCGGGGCCTGATGGTCTGCATCTAAAGGTACTCAAGGGTGTGGCTCTTTAAATCGTGGACGCATCGGTGATCATTTTCCAATGTTCTATAGAATCAGGATCAATTCCTGTAGATTGGAGTGTAGCTAACGTTATCCCACTTTTTGGGAAAGGAGCGAGAGAAAAAACGGGAAATTATAGACCAGTTAGCCTGATATCGGTGGTAGGGTAGATGCTGGAGCCAATTTATAATTTAGTAAGAACGGCGCATTTGGATAGCAGTAAAAGGATTGGTCGAAGTCAGCATGGATTTATGAAGAGGAAATCCTGCATGACTAATCTTTTGGAATTTTTTGAGGTTGTGACAAGTAAAATGGATGAAGGAGAGTCAGTGGATGTAATGTATCTGGACTTTCAGAAAGCCTTTGATAAAGTCCCACACAGGAGATTAGTGGGCAAAATTAGAACAGATGGTATTGGAGGTAGGGTATTGACATGGATAGAGAATTGGTTGGCAGACAGCAAGCAAAGAGTAGTAATAAACGGGTCCCTTTCTGAATAGCAGGCAGTGGCGAGTGAAGTGCCGCAAGTTCGGTGATGGGGCCGCAACTATTTACAATATATATTAATAATTTAGATGATGGGATTAAAAGTAACATTAGCAAATTTGCAGATGACACAAAGCTGGGTGGCAGTGTGAACTGCGAAGAGGATGCTAGGGGGTTGCAATGTGACTTGGACATGTTGAGTGAGTGGGCAGATGCATGGAAGTTGCAGTATCATGAGTTTATTTATTTTGGCGGCAAAAACAAGGAGATAGATTATTATCTCAATGGAGTCATATTAGGAAAAAGAGAAGTGCAACGAAACCTGGGTGTCCTTGTACACCAGTCACTGAAAGTAAATATGCAGGTACAGCAGGCAGTGAAGATAGCTAATGGCATGTTAGCCTTCATAACGAGAGGATTTGAGTATAGTAGTAAAGCGGTCCTTCTGCAGTTGTGCAGGGCCCTGGTGAAACCACATCTGGAGTATTGTGTTCAGTTTTGGTCTCCTAATTTGAGGAAGGACATCTTTGCTATTGAGGCACTGCAGCGTAGTTTCACGAGGTTAATCCCCGGGATGGCGGGACTGTCATATGAAGAAAGGTAGGAAAGACTGCGCTTGTATGCACTGGAATTTAGAAGGATGAGAGGGAAATCTTATAGAAACGTATAAAATTATAAAAGGACTGGACAAGCTAGATGCAGGAAAATGTTCCCAATTTTGGGCGTCCAGAACCAGGGGCCAGCGTCTAAGAATAAAGGGGAGGCCATTTAAAATTGAGATGAGAAAAAAACGTTTTCCCCGAGAAAGTTGTTAACTTCTGGAATTCTCTGCCACAAAAGGTAGTAGAGGCCAATTCACTGGATTCGTTTATAAGAGAGTTAGACAGAGTTCCAGGTGTTAGCGGAATCAAGAGATATGGGGGGAATGCAGGCACGGGTTACTGATTGTGGATGATCAGCCGTGACCACAATGAATGGCGGTGCAGGTTGAAGGGCCAAATGGCCTCCTCCTGCACCTATTTTGTTTGTTTGTTTGGTCGCCTAATTATAGGAAGGATGTCAACAAAATAGAGAGAGTACAGAGGAGATTTACCAGAATGTTGCCTGGGTTTCGGCAACTAAGTTACAGAGAAAGGTTGAACAAGTTAGGTTTTTATTCTTTGGAGCGCAGAAGGTTAAGAGGGGACTTGATAGAGGTCTTTAAAATTACGAGCGGGTTAGACAGAGTGGACGTGGATAAGCTTTTCCCATTGAGAGTAGGGAAGATTCAAACAAGGGGACATGACTTGAGAATTAAGGGACAGAAGTTTAGGGGGAACATTAGGGGGAACTTCTTTACTCAGAGAGTGGTAGCTGTGTGGAATGAGCTTTCAGTGGAAGTGGTGGAGGCAGGTTCGATGTTGTCCTTTAAAAATAGATTGGATGGGTATATGGACGGGAAAGGAATGGAGGGTTATGGTCTGAGTGCAGGTAGATGGGACTAGGGGGAAGTATTTATTTTTAATTAAAAAACATTTTTTTTAAATGTTCGGCACGGACTTGAAGGGCCGAGATGGCCTGTTTCCGTGCTGTTATGGTTATATGGTTATATGGTTATATGGTTTCCATGTTTCTATGAAAGGCTTGGATAGAGTGGATGTGGAGAGGATGTTTCCAATAGTGGGAGAGTCTAGGACTAAATGTCATAGCCTCAGAATTAAAGGACGTTCTTTTGGGAAGGGGATGAGGAGGAGTTTCATTAGTCGTAGTGTGGCGAATCTGTTGAATCCTTTGCCACAGAAGGCTGTGGAGGCTGTCAGTGGATATATTGAAGGCAGAATAGATAGATTCTTGATGAGTACAGGTGTCAGAAGTAATGGGCAGAAGGCAGGAGAGTGGGGTTATGAGGGGAGATAGACAATAGACAATAGATGCAGGAGTAGGCCATTCTGCCCTTCCAGCCAGCACCACCATTCAATGTGATCATAGCTGATCATCCCCAATCAGTACCCCGTTCCTGCCTTCTCCCGATATACCCTGACTCCGCTATCTTTAAGAGCCCTATCTAGCTCTCTCTTGAATTTATCCAGAGAACCGCCCTCTGAGGCAGAGAATTCCACAGACTCACAACTCTCGGCGAGAAAAAGTGTGTCCTCGTCTCCGTTCTAAATGGCTTACCCCTTATTCTTAAACTGTGGCCTCTGGTTCTGGATTCCCCCAAAATCGGGAACATGTTTCCTGCCTCTAACGTATCCAAACCCTTAACACTCTTATATGTTTCAATAAGATACCCTCTCATCCTTCTAAACTCCAGAGTGTACAAGCCCAGCCGCTCCATTCTCTCAGCGTATGACAGTCCCGCCATGCCGGGAATTAACATTGTAAACCTACACTCGACTCCTCTTGTTACAAAGGCCAGCATGCCATTCGCATTCTTCACTGCCTGCTGTACCTGCATGCTTACTTTCATTGATGAAAAAGGACCCCCAGATTCCGTTGTACTTACGCTTTTCCCAACTTGACGTCATTTAGATAGTAATCTGCCTTTCTGTTTTTGCTACCAAAGTGGATAACCTCACATTTATCCACATTGAACTTCATCTGCCATGCATCTGCCCACTCCCCCAACCTGTCCAAGTCGCCCTCCATTCTCATAGCATCCTCCTCACATTTCACACTGCCACCCAGGTTTGTGTCATCTGCAAATTTTCTAATGTTACTTTGAATCCCGTCATCCAAATCATTGATGTATATTGTAAATAGCTGCGGTCGCAGCACGGAGCCTTGCGGTACCCCACTAGTCACTGTCTGCCATTCTGAAAGGGACACGTTAATCCCTACTCTTTGTTTCTGTCTGCCAACCAATTTTTTTATCCATGCCAGCACTCTACCCCCAATAAAATGTGGCCTAATTTTGCCCACTAATCTCCTATATGGGACCTTATCAAATGCTTTCTGAAAGTCCAGGGACACTACATCCACTGATTCTCCCTTGTCCATTTTCCTAGTTACATCCTCAAAAAATTCCAGAAGATTAGTCAAGCATGATTTCCCCTTCGTAAATCCATGCTGACTCGGACCGATCCTGTTACTGCTATCCAAATGTGCGGCTATTTCATATTTTAGAATTTACTCCAGTATCTTCCCCACCACCGGTAGCAGGCTAACTGGTCTATAATTCCCTGTTTTCTCTCTTCCGCCTTTCTTAAAAAGTGGGATAACATTAGCTACCCTCCAATCCACTGGAACTGAACCTGAGACTATAGAACATTGGAAAAATATCATAAATGCATCCACGATTTATAGAGCCACTTCCTTAAGTACCCTGGGATGCAGACCATCAGGCCCTGTGGATTTATAAGCCTTCGATCTTACAAGTGGCCCCGCAACCTTTCCACGACTACCAAACATGGAAAATTTGAGACAACAAAATATCGAGATAAGAACACACAAGGAATTGCAGATCCTAGACTTCCGAGTGACACACAGAGTCTGAAGAAGTGTCCCGACCCGAAACGTCGTCTATCCACACTTTCCACAGACAGCAATGAATATGGATACAATATGGACGCGAAAGCCTATATTGACATAAATAAATGGTGCATGCTTGACAATATTCCTTCACACATTTGTTAGCAAAACTTCTTTCAGTCTCAGAACAACATTTTTCAGGCGGACGTAATAAATATTTACACGATTATATTTATAGATGGTTCTACTAACTTTTCATAGATCTTCCATTAGTTTCACAAATCCTGTTCGGACCTTTAATCTAGTCTCTGTTCACCCTCTCAGCTCCAGTACACTGCATTGCCGTGGGGAAACAATCAATATTTCAACATCAGGGCGACCACGTAGCTCCATCCACCTGGGTTACATGGTATCATGACATGATTGAATGGCGGAGTAGACTTGATGGGCAGAATGGCCTACTCAGCTCCGTTCACTTATGTATTCATGATCCTATGTTACCCAGGTGGATGGAGCTACGCGGTCGCCCTGATGTTTTGTCAATAGAGCCTTTCGCGTCCCTATTGTATCCATATTTATGGCTCTGTGGAATGGGTGGACAGACAACGTTTCGGGTCCGGACCCTTCTTCAGACTGTGTTTTACTCAGGAATCTAGCATCTGCAATTCCTTGTATGTCCTTATCTCGATATTTCGTTGTCTCAATCTTTCCATGTTTGGTGGTCGTGGAAAGGTTGCGGGGCCAATTGTAAGATGACTAACTGCAAAGTTAGAGATAAATAGAGACGACTTGGCGGCACATTGGCGCAGCGGTAGAGTAGCTGTCATACAGCGCCAGAGACACGGGTTCGATCCTCATTACCCTGTCTGTCTGTACGGAGTTTGTGCGTTCTCCCTGTGACCCCGTGGGTTTTCGCCGGGTGCTCCGGTTTCCTCCCACAGTCCACAGACGCACAGGTTGTAGGTTAATTAGATTCAATAACATTATAAATTGTGCCTATTGTGTGGAGTAGTGCTAATGTACGGGGTGATCACTGGTCGGCGCGGACTCGGTGGGCCGAAGGGCCTGTTTTCAGCGCTGTATCACTAATGTCTGCATATTGAACAGTTAATTAATTAATTCTTATCCATAGCTAGATGTGCTGTGGGTTAATTTTGAGAATAACAACTGCAGGTCACACAAAACTGTTTCCGCATTGCCCGCCACGTTACTTTATTAACTAGCAAGCTGTGAAAAAAGAGCTGAACAAAAAGTAAACTCAGGGGTTTTAAAACAGAATTCCTCAAATTGTAGGTGATGCATTTGGAGAGGCCGCAATACTTCAAATCTTGAAGTATTGTCCGAGAGTTACAAGGTACGAAATATGCCCTTCCTCCCATTTCCAGTCAAGCCTTGCCTAGTCTATTGTCATATGGACAAATACCACGAGGTACAGGTATAAAGAAAAATCTTGTTTTCAGCAACATCACGGGATTGTTGAACCCGACAACACATAATTTCATTATTGTACATAAATTAGTGCTAAGAATAGAAAACCAAAAATAGAAGAAGACATTGGAAGTGGAAATAGTCATGACACCATTGGACTGACAATTGGAGTAACTGTACTTTTGGAGTAACTCAGCGGGTCTCTGGAGAAAAGCAATAGGTGACGTTACAGAATCAGACGGTTCTGCACACTGTCAGGAGAAAGGGAATCGAGAGATATAGACGGTGATTTAGAGAGATCTAGAACAGTTTAATGAAAGTTATGCAAAAAATAATGATGATATAGACAACAGGCCATTGTTAAATGTGGGCTAGATGAAAACGAGTTACGGACAACGAGACTCCACATGTCGACTTAAAAGCTACTACAGCGACTTGGCTGGGAGAAGGGATGGAGAGAGAGGGGATGCAAGGGTAACTTGAAGTTAGTTAAATCAATATTGATAACGCTGAGTTTTAAGCTGCCCAAGCGAAATATGAGGTGCTGATTCTCCAATTTGCGTTTGGACCCACTCTGACAACGGAGGAAGCCCAGGATAGAAAGGTCATCGTGGGAATGGGAAGGAGAATTAAGATTGAAGTCTGAAGAAGGGTTTCGGCCCGAAACGTTGCCTATTTCCTTCGCTGCATAGATGCTGCCTCAGCCGCTGAGTTTCTCCAGCATTTTTGTCTACCTTCGATTTTCCAGCATCTGCAGTTCCTTCTTAATCAGGAGAATTAAGATGTTTGGCAACCTGGAGATCAGGTAGGCCCAGGCGGACTGACCCAAGTGTTCAATGAAACGATCGCCCAGTTTATTTTTCGTCTGGCCGTTGTATCAGAGTTGTTTGGAGGTGGTGCAAGTGAGCCTCTGCATAACCTGAAAGGACTGTCTTGGTTCAGAGACAGAGTCGAGGGAGGAGGTGAAAAAAGCGAAGACATTCAAAACAAAGATAGCAATGCAAATCAAAAATCGAAATTGTGACCTGTGGTGTTCCGTTGTCGAACTAGGAAGTGGGTTGTGCACGACATTTCACGAACCTGCATATTATTAGAAAGTTGCTGTTCCAAATACGCAGCGCCATCTAGTGTGCGCTTGATGTCATGCCTTTCATTATTTAAGGTATGTCATAATCTGTTTCAACGGATACTTCAACGAATATTTGATCTCCTCTCTGAACTTGCGCTGAGTTACTGCATAAATGCAGGTGTTGGTGCAACAGCTTAGCAGCAGCAGCATGTATCCGACCTCCTGCAGGATAAACACGGGGTCGTTGTAACCAGAGTAAGTTAAGGTGTTGCTGATTCGATAATAGAGGAAATGGATAATGAACGTCATCCACAGGAGGACGAAACTTCCGGAGATGGCGAACAGTAAAATGATGGACTTTTTTCTGTTCTCCATTTCCGGGTCAGTGTGACTGTCTGAGTTATTGTGGCGGCGGAGCGCTTTGCGCCCTCTGCTGGCCACAACGATGAACCTAACAGTCAGTATATTGAACAGCACAACGAGAAAGAACGGGAGGAAGGGAGTGGCGATGCAATTAAAAGCTGAAAAGATTACCCACAAAGTCGCGGTGTAGAAACTGGATTTGGTGTGACAGTACCACGGCGTGCCGTCGATTATGTGCAAGGGTTCAAACTTAAAGTACCAGGGGATATTCTGCAAAGATCCCAATATGAATATCATCCAAACCACAAAGGCTGCCACCTTTTCACTGCAATACTTGGCCTTCAGTTTCCGGCAACAAATGGCTAAAAAGCGATCAAATGTGAAAGCGACGGTTAACCAGACCGAGATGTCCCTAGAAGCGTAAATGAGAACGATTTTGAAGCTGCATATTGGCGTAATCGCCATGTAGCTTGCTGGGAAGTAAATGCCAACGATCCTATTTAATATGACTCCGGTCATGACGACGAGAAGGTCTGCCGTTGCCATGCCTACCAGGTAGTAGGTGATGCATTTGGAGAGGCCGCATTTTCCCCGGGACAGGATAACAATGGCGGCTACATTAGCTGAAATAAAACAAGATGGTCAAATTAAATGAACAGCATTTTTAATTTGTAATTCATGTATTAACTTGACATTAGCTGATTGAGTTGACAGGGAACACGTTCTTCGACCCATAATGCCTATGCCGAACATGATGCTAAAATGAACTAATCCCCTCTGCCTACACTTAATCCATATTCCTCTATACCCTGCATGTTTGAGCCATTATCTAGAACAAATCTGAACGCAGATGACAGGGTGTGGCTCAGGGTGGTGAATTTAAAATTAAACTGTAAGGACTGTGCTTCCGTATGGTTAGTTTAGTTTAGTTTCGAGATACAGCGTGGAAACAGGCCCTTCGACCCACGGAGTCCGCATCACCCAGCGACCCCCGCACATGAACACTATCCTATACTCACTAGGGACAACTTACATTTATACCAAGCCAGTGAACCTACAAACCTGTGCGTCTTTGGAGTGTATGTGCGTGTGTGTGTGTGTGTGGGGGGGGGGGGGGGGGAGGGGGGGAGGGGGGTGAACCGAATATCTCGGTGAAAACCAACGCAAGTCTTGGGGAGAACGTAAAACACCGCACAGACAGCACCCATAGTCAGGGTCGAACTCGCAGTAGCTCTGCTGCTGCGAAACTATGCCGCCCAGAAATGCCTCGCAGATAATAAGAAAATGTGAAAGCAGGGAAGGAAGCATTAATATGGGGAGTGGTGAGCGATGAGGGAGTGATGATATGACTAGCGTTTGACGGCACTGGGCCTATACTCGCTGAAGTTTAGAATAATGAGGGGGGGGGTCATTCAAACGTACAATGTGTGAAAGGCTCGGATAGAGTGATGTGGAGAGACACTTGTTGGAGTCTAGTACTAGAGGTCATAACCGCAGCCTCAGCCTCAGCCTCAGAACGTTCTTTTGGTAGGGAGATGAAGAGGAATTTCTTTAGTCAGAAGGTGGTGAATCTATAGAACTCTTTGCCACAGAAATGTGTGGAGGACAACTCAGTTGATATATTTAAGGCTGAGATAGATAGATTCTTGATTAGTTTTCGTTTTACATAATTTACCACAACTTTATAGCGTAAACTGTTTTCTGCGGTGTCCACACGATTGTTGGAACATACACGGAGAAAAACATAGAAAATTGGTGCAGGAGTAGGCCATTCGGCCCTTCGATCCTGCACCGCCATTCAATATGATCATGGCTGATCATACAACTCAGTATCCTGTACCTGCCTTCTCTCCATACCCCCTGATCCCTTTAGCCACAAGGGCCACATCTAACTCCCTCTTAAGTATAGCCAATGAACTGGCCTCAACTACTTTCTGTGGCAGAGAATTCCACAGATTTACAACTCTCTGTGTGAATTTTTTCTTCTCATCTCGGTCCTAAAAACCTTCCCCCTTATCATTAAACTGTAACCCCTTGTTCTGGACTCCCCCAACATGGCGAACAATCTTCCTGCATCTAGCCTGTCCAACCCCTTAAGAATTTTGTTAGTTTCTATAAGATCCCCCCCTCAATCTTCTAAATTCTAGCGCGTACAAGGCGAGTCTATCCAGTCTTTCTTCATATGTGTTGGTTCACTTCACTTGGTTGGGAAAAAGAGAGAGATCTACAATAATTATAGGCAGCATGGAGTAAATGAGGTGTTGAGTATAAAGAATGTAAAAATAATCTTAAGAAATAAATTAGAAAAGCTAAAAGAAGATATGAGGTTGCTTTGATAAGTAAGGTGAAAGTAAATAAAAGCGTTTCAACAGCTATATTAATAGCAAAAGGATAACACGGATAAAGTTGGTCCATTAGAGAGTCAGAGTGGACAGCTATATGGAGAGCCAAAAGAGATGGGGGAGATATTGAACAATGTCTTTTCTTCTGTATCCTCCAAGGTGAAAGATATTGAATTATGTGAGGTAAGGCAAACACGTAGAGTAGCTATGGAAACTATGAGGATCATAGAAGAGGAAGTACTGACATTTTGAAAAATATAAAAGTGGATAAGTCTCCAGGTCCTGACAGGATATTCCCTAGGACATTGAGGGAAGTTAGTGCAGAAATAGCAGGGGCTATGACAGAAATATTTCAAATGTCGATAGAAACGGGAATGGTGCCGGATGATTGGTGTACTGCGCATGTTGTTCCATTATTGAAAAAGCGTTCGAAGTGTAAACCTAGCAATTATAGACCTGTTAGTTTGACGTTAGTGATGGGCAAATTAATGGAAAGGATACATAGAGATAATATATATTATCAACTGGATAAACAGGGTCTGATTAGGAACAGTCAACATGGATTTGTGCCTGGAAGGTCATGTTTGACTAATCTTCTTGAATTTCTTGATGAGGTTACTGGGGAAATTGATGAGTGTAAAGCGGTGGAGGTTGTCTATATGGACTTCAGTAAGGCCTTTGACAAGGTTCCACATGGAAGGATGGTTAAGAAGATTCAATTGTTGGGTATTAATAACGAAGTAGCAAGATGGATTCGACAGTGGCTGAATGGGAGATACCAGAGGGTAATGGTGGATAACTGTTTGTAAGGTTGGAGGCAAGTGACTAGTTGGGTGCCTCAGGGATCTGTGTTTGGTCCAATGTTGTTTGTCATATACATCAATAATCTGGATGATGGTGCGGTAAATTGGATTAGTAAATTTGCAGATGATACTAAGATAAGTGGTGTTGTGGATAATGAAGTAGATTTTCAAAGTCTACAGAGAGGTTTAGGCCATTTGGAAGAGTAGGCTGAGAGATGGCAGATGGAGTTTAATGCTGATAAGTGTGAGGTGCGACATCTTGGCAGGACACATCAAAATAAGACGTACATGGTAAATGATAGCGAATTGAGGAATGGAGTTGAACAGAGGGATCTATGAATAACTGTGCATAATTCCCTGAACGTGGAATCTCATGTAGAAAGGGTGGTAAAGAAAGCTTTTGGTGTGCTGGCCTTTATAAATCAGAGCATTATAGAAGTTGGGATGTAATGTTAAAATTGCACAAGGCATCGGTGAAGCTAATTCTGAAGTATGGTGTACAATTTTGGTCGCCAAATTATCGGAAATATGTCAACAAAATAGAGAGAGTTCAGAGGAGATTTAGTAGAATATTGCCTGGGTTTCAGCACCTAAGTTACAGAGAAAGGTTGAACAAGATAGGTCTTCATTCTTTGAAGCGCAAAAGGTTAAGGGGGGACTTGATAGAGTTTTTTAACGTATGAGAGGGATAGGCAGAGTTGCCGTGGAAAAAGTTTAGGGGTAACATGAGGGGGAATTTCTTTACTGAGAGAGTGGTAGCTGTGTGGAATGAACTTCCAGTGGAAGTGGTGGAGGCAGGTACTTTTATCATTTAAAAATAAATTGGATAGGTATATGGACGGCAAAGGAATGGAGGGTTATGGTCTGTGTGCAGGTAGATGGTACTAGGTGAGAGTAAGTGTTCCGCACGGACTAGAAGGGCCGAAATGGCCTGTTTCCGAGCTGTAATCGTTATATGGTTATATATGGTTATATGACGGTCCTGCCATCCCAGGAATCAGTCTGGTGAACCTTCTCTGTACTCCCTCTGTGGCAAGAATATCTTTCCTCAGATTAGGAGACCAAAACTGTACGCAATACTCCAGGTGAGGTCTCACCAAGGCCCTGTACAACGGCAGTAGAACCTCCCTGCTCCTATACTCAAATCCTTTTGCTATGAATGCTAACATACCATTCGCTTTCTTCACTGCCTGCTGCACCTGCATGCCTACTTTCAATGACTGGTGTACCATGACACCCATGTCTCGTTGAATGTCCCTTTTCCTAATCGGCCACCATTCAGATTATAGTCTACTTTCCTGTTCTTGCCACTTAAGTGGATAACCTCACATTATCCATATTATACTGCATCTACCATGCATTTGCCCACTCGCCCAACCTATCCAAGTCACCTTGCAGCCTCCTAGCATCCTCCTCACAGCCAACACTGCCCCCCAGCTTCGTGTCATCCGCAAACTTGGAGATGTTGCATTCAATTCACTCGTCCAAATCATTGATATATATTGTAAATAGCTGGGGTCCCAGCACTGAGCCTTGCGGTACCCCAATAGTCAGGTCTGCCGTTCTGAAAAGGACCCGTTCACTCCTACTCTTTGCTTCCTGTCTGCCAGCCCATTCTCTATCCACATCAATGCTCAACCCCCAATACCGGGTGCTTTAAGTTTGCATACTAATCTCTATGTGGGACCTTGTCGAAAGCCTTCTGAAAGTCCAGATATAACACATCCACTGGTTCTCCCTTATCCACTCTAGTAGTTACA
Organism: Malacoraja senta; assembly: GCA_038087875.1. Classification (NCBI taxonomy): domain Eukaryota; kingdom Metazoa; phylum Chordata; class Chondrichthyes; order Rajiformes; family Rajidae; genus Malacoraja; species Malacoraja senta. Next base: position 730,785 of record JAXLNO010002317.1, read on the forward strand.
TCTCGAAAAATTCTATAAAATTCGTCAGACATGATTTACCTTTCATAAATCCATGCTGACTTTGTCCAATAATTTCACCACTTTCCAAATGTGCTGCTATCCCATCTTTAATAACTGACTAGCATTTTCCCCACTACCGATGTTAGACTAACTCGTCTGTAATTCCCATCTTCTCCCTCCCTCCCTTTTTAAAAAGTGGGGTTACATTAGCTACCCTCCAATCCTCAGGAACTACTCCAGAAGCTAAAGAGTTTTTAAAAATTATCATTAATGCATCCACTATTTCTGGGGCTACTTCCTTAAGCACCCTTGGCATGCAGACTATCTGGCCCAGGGGATTTATCGGCCTTTAATCCATTCAATTTACTTAACACCACTTCCGACTAACCTGGATTTCACTCAGTTCCTCCATCTCATTTGACCCCTGGTCCCCTGCTATTTCCGGCCCACGGTGCTGTTGACTTCGCAGTTTAGCTGCCCCCACTTCCTAACCGACAACCATTTTCCCGCAACGTTAGACCTATTCAGCGCTCAACTAAATGCTTATGTTTACAGCTTCTACCACCACAAGTTTTCAGGCATCGGTTTCCATATGCCAATCTTTGATCTGATGGGTTATGGGAAGAAGGCAGGAGAATGCGGTTAGGATGAGGAGATAAATCAGCCATTATTAAATGACGAAGTAGCCTTGATGGGCAGAGTGGCCTGATTCTACTCCAATCACTCATGACCTTATGAGCTTATGACAAATATTTCCCTCTATCCCTACCGCACCCAAATCGCACCAGCTTCTCGTTTTCAACCAACAACCAGCCTGTTTCCTTTGCATTGTTACATTTTTGGATATCTTTCATTCATTGTTCTTTATCTCTCTTCACCATCGTCCATCATTCCCGTTTCCTTAGTGTGAAGAAGGGTCTCGACCGGAAACGTCCCCATTCCTTCCCTCCAACGATGCTGACTGTCCAGCTGAGTTACTGCAGCTTTTTGTCATCGGTTTAAACTAGCATCTGCATTTCCTTCCTACACAATTTCGCTTGATTTTTTTTTCTTATTCGCCTGCCATTAATTGCGGTATGTAGGTCATATCTGGGCCATCTGTCTCTCCATCTCCACTTATATATAAAACAACAACACCCCACTGCCCGGGCTACAGAACAGGGTTTCCATTACCGATACTTTTGTACGCCCTTGAGAATTAATCAGCGCACACTGATGGATCCTGAATGAAAACAGGTGCCGAACGTCTATCGTTAGTTTAATTTAGAGATACAGCGCGGAAACAGGCCTTTTGGCCCACCAAGTCAGCACCGATCTTCGATCCCCGTTCATTGACACTCTCCTCCGCACACTTGGGATAATTTACACTTATACCAAGTCAACTAACTTACAAACCTGTACGTCTTTGGAGTGTGGGAGTCAACCGAAGTTCTCGAAGAAATTCCAGGCGGTCACGGGGTGAACGGACAGACCCCTTACATACAGCACCCTTAGTCGGGATCGAACCAGTTTCCCGGCGCTTCCAGGGCTGTAAGGCAGCAACTCTACCGCTATGCCACCGAACCGCCCATGTTTCTTACATTACAAGTTAAATTCACAGTAGAAAATGATATAGGAGGGAAACGTTGAATATAAAATGAAGTACTGTCAATACTTTAATCCATATTAATCAACTGGACTACGTTGATTAAATCACTGGAGCAGCCGAACATCAAATGTTTAACGCAGAAGATTGGTTGGTGAACAATGAAAATCACGAATGAAGCGGTGCACAATTAAACATATTTGCTCTGGGTGTCAGAGGAAACCCATTGAAACTTTCCGAATAGTGAAATACTTGGATAGAATCGATGTGGCGACGACGTATCCACTTGTGGGAGAGTCCAGGACTTGAGGTCATGGCCTCAGATTTAAAGGACGTTCCTTTCGAACGGAGAGTAGGAGGGATTTCTTTAGTCAGAGGGTGGTAAATCTGTGGATTTATTGCCACAAAACGCCTTTGATATCGTCAATTGATATTTTTAAGGCGGAGATAGATAAAGTGTTCATTAGAGCGGATGTCAGACGTTATGGGGAGAAGGCAGAAGAACGGGTTTAGGAGGGAAAGATAGATCAAACATGATGGAATGGCGGAGTAACTTGATGGGCCGAATGGCGCAATTCTGCTCCTATCACTTATGACCTGCGCTCTTAGTGTACCCTGTACATGTCTAATAAGCAACGGAGAGCAGAGATAATATATAGCCATTGTTATTCTCATTGCGAACTCCGCTTTCAAGAATGACAATAGCTCCTCTAAAAAATGCGTTCCAAAGGAGTTATCAACAGAAGCTGTGGGCGACATTCCAATCCGATGACGGGTCTCGACCCAAAACGTCACCCATTCCTTCTCTCCAGAGATGCTCTCTGACCCGCTGAGTTACTCCAGCTTTTTGTGTCTATATTCACAACAAGTACACGGATTCTATAGCACATTAAAAAATAACAACTCTCGTTGAGCAAAGTGCTTTACATTGGTGCAGGTACTCACGTTATACAAACAGTGGTACATTGATCAACAATACATACATAAATACATACATACAGCCCTCCCTCAGAGGTCCTCAAGGAACGCTTGAGAGTAAAAATACGTGTTAAGTCTCGACTTAAGAGAGTCGATGGAGCGGGCAGTTCTGATGGGAAGAGGGATGCTGTTCCACCGTCTAGGTGCTGCAACTGCAAAGGCGCGGTCGCCCCTGAGCTTATGCCGAGACTGCGGGATGGTCAGTAAACCCAAGTCGACCGATCTGAGGGAACCTGGAGGTGGTGTGGTGGGTAAGCAGATTTTTGATGTAGGTGGGGGCAAGCCCGTTAAGGGCTTTGTAAACATAAAGAAGGAGCTTGACATTTATCCGGAACCGCACAGGGAGGCACTGAAGAGAGGCCAGAATTGGGGTGATGTGGTTCCTTTTTCGGGTGCCCGTCACGAGTCTCGCTGCGGCGTTTTGGACCACTTGCAGGCGGGACAGGGAAGATTGGCTGATGCCAGTGTAAAGGGAGTTGCAGTAATCGAAGCGGGGGGAGATAAATGAGTGGATGATCCTTTCGAGGTCGTCAAATTGGAGGAATTGTTTTATTTTAGCTATCGTCCGAAGCTGGAAGAAGCTAGCTTTACCACGGCATTGACTTGTTTGTCAAATTTCAACGCTGAGTCAAATATCACGCCAATGGTTTTGACGTAATGTTTGAGTAATGGGGTAAGGTTTCCAAGGGATTGTTCATCTTTTCGTTTCTGCACCAAGGAACCGTGTGTTGCCCGACCGAATAGACCGAGATATGCATTCCCTCGGCAATCCATTCCAATTCCATTCAAATTCAAACCGCGACAGTAAATTCCGGGTTAAGCAAAGAAACATTGCAAGGAAGAACAATTCCACTGTAGTTAAACATTTTATTGAATAGTGAACGTCTTGTATAGAGTGGACGTGGAGAGGATGTTTCAATTAGTGAGAGAGTTTCGGACGAGTTCATAGCCTCAGAATTGAAGGACTTTATTTTAGGAAGGAGATGAGAAGGAATTTATTTAGTCAGACGGTGGTGAATCTCTGGAATTATTTGCCACAGAAGGCTGTGGCGGCTACCACAATTGATATTTTAAAGGCAGAGATAGAGATTATTGATTAGTACGTATCAGGGATTGTGGGCAGAAAGCAGGAGAATGGGGTTCAAAGGGAGTGATAGATCAGCCATGATTGAATGGCGGAGCAGACTCTAGAGGAGATAGTGCTCCTAACACCAATGACCTTATACATAAACACGACGTTTTTATTTTTGGAAAATCTTTTAATGTTTTCAGCAAAAAAAAGAGACATTCTGACTTTTCTGACCAGCTATGTGTGAGCTGACGACGAACGTAGAAACAGGACAAAAGAAAGACAATCAGATAACATATCATTGAATCGACCGTCACATAGCCGACGGTCGCCGGCTGAGTCTTTCCGACCACTTAACTCGCTGAAGGAGCGGAGGCCTGAGACGGTGCATCAAATCCTATGCGTTTATACGTTGGTAGATCCTAGGTTACTACATGGTGAGTAACACAAACTGTTCAGAGACAAAAGTTGGCATTGATAGAGGGGTCTGCATCAAATAGATACATTTTCCTGATGTCATGTTCGCGATGGCGCAGTAGTAGAGTTGTTGCCTTAGAGCGCTGACAGTACCAGAGTCCCGCCACAAGTCTCCCCGTGACTTGCATGAATTTTCTCCGAGAACTTCCGTTTTTCCCATACTCCAAAGACGTACTGGTTTGCCGGTTAATTGGCTTCTGTTTCGTCCTATACTCAAAAGTGTCCGTAGGGTAGTAGTATAGGATAGTGTCAATGTGCGGAGATCGCTGGGCGGTCGCCGAAGAGCCTGTTTCCGCGCTGTATCTCTAAACTAAACTAACCACGTCTGTGGATTAATCTGCCCTAAGGAGGGTGGTGTGGGAAGCACAATCGGGTAAATGTAAAAACGCAAGGAATATAATATGTGCCTAAAACAACTGAACCGAAGACGCACAATTCAAATTAAACCAATCTCTTACCAGGAATACCGATAGCTGCAAGAACGGGATACCAAATAGCATAAAGTAAGCCCTGCGCTGGCTCGTGCATTGTTTTACTGTTGGAAATCTCGATGGGCGTTGGCCGTGCGAATAATGCTGCCCGTGACGCCGAAATCCTTTATATATATCACAACAATATCCTCAGCGGGGTATTCGTCACTGTCACACTGGCGCCCGTTTACACGTATTTGAGCAAGGAAAAAAAAAACAGCGTTCATTCAGGAAACAGCACAATTCTTTCTTGGACTATACTGGTCTCCAACACAATTAGGGTTAGATAAAGTGGCTAGGGTTCGTTAGGAACAGGGTAGCTAGGGTTAGGTAGGATTGGATGGAGTGGATATGGAGAGGACGTTTCCACTATTGGGAGAGCTTTGGACGAGAGGTAATAGCCTCAACATTAAAGGACACCCCTTGAGGATAAGAAGGAATTTCTGTTTCCATAAAACTTTGAATCACATCCAGCTTCTGAATCATTTGCGGAAATCTAAACGGGTATTTATTTGTGGTTCAACAGATCAATCTTATAAAATGTAACAAAGTATGACTGAAGAACCGACCCGAAACGTCACCCATTATTTCTCTCCAGAGATGCTGTCTGTCCTGCTGATTTACTCCAGCATTTTGTGTCTAACTTCGATTTAAACCAGCATCTGCACTACTTTCCTACACAAAGTATGAGACCTCAGCTCACTTATTATTGACATGGTACCTCGATTACCAAACCATAGATGGACACAAAATTCTGGAGAACCTCAGCTGGAGGGGCAGCGTCTATGGATAGAAGGTATGGGTGACGTTTCTGGTCGGTTCTTCAGTTTGAAGAAGGGTCACGCCCTGAAACGTTACCATTCTTCTATCCAGAGATGCTGCCTGACCTGTTGAGTTACTCCAGCATTTTGTGTTTATCTTCGGTGTAAACCAGCAGCTGCAATTCCTTGTGTGGGAAAGAGCTGCAGATGCTGGTTTAAATGGAACATAGGAACAAAATGCTAGAGCAACTCAGCTGGGCAGGCATCATCTCCGAAGGGAAGGAATGGGTGACGTTTCGGGTCGAAACCCTTCTTCAGAATGATGTCAGGGGAGTGGCCGGTACAGAGATAAAACGTAGTCGGAGACAGTAAGACTGCTAGGAGAACTGGGAATGGAGAGGGGATGGAGAGAGAGGGAAACAAGGGCTACTTGAAGTTAGAAAAGTAAATGTTCATACCGCTGGGTTGTAAGCTGCCCAAGCCAAATATGAGATAATGTTCCTTCAATTTGCACTCAACCTTACTGTGACAATGGAGGCGGCCTACGACAGAAAGGTCAGTGTGGGACTTGGAGGGGGGGGTTAAATTGTTGAGCAACCGGGAGGTCAGGTAGGTTTAGGCTGACTGAGCGGAGGTGTTCAGCGAAATGTTCGCCGAGCCTGCGCTTTGTCTCGCTGATATAGAGGAGTCCACACCTGGAAGAGCTGATGCAGTAGCTGAGGAAGGAGGAGGTGCAAATGAACCCCTGCCTCACCTGAAATGTCTATCGGGGTCCTTGGACCGAGTCGAGGGGGAGGGTAATGGGACACGTGTTGCGTCTCCTGCTTTCCTTCTGTAATTCCATCCTGCACTTACCAAGCCATATCACATTAATTAGCTAGGAAGGATTGATCGTTCACGCACTCACTCTGGAACTGGGCAATCTGCAATACTACACGCGTTACAAGGGAAATTAATTTCCCTAAATATTATATTCTTTGGTATGGAACAATGATATTATTTACATGGTGGCAAAACATGAATTGTAAACTATTTGTAATTAACTTCGAACGCTCCATATGAGTATTTACCCCTGCTTATGTAGAATATATGAATTCATTTTATTTATTGTAAGGTCGTTTGGAGAAATCACTTATTTCGAGCTACTCTCTTCCGTTGACGATTTGTCGTTCTGTTAGAAAATGCCACTTAAGAAATATTATTAATTTTGTGTAGTGCTAAAATATCTTTGTCGCATCTGATGGAGTGAACCTTAAATGCTACTCATTTAAGGCTTGGATGGACTGGATGTGGAGAGGACCTTTCCACTCGTGGGAGAGTCTAGGATAGAGGTCACAGCCACAGAATTAAAGGAAGTTCCTTTAGCAAGGAGATATGGAGGAATTTATTTTGTCAGAGGGTGGTGAATCTGTGTAATATTTTTCGAAAAAAGGCTGTGGAGGCCAAGTCAATGTATATTGTTAAGGGAGAGATATATAGATTCTTAATTTGTGCGAGTGTCAGCGGTTATGGGGAGAAGGCAGGATAATGGGATCGGGAGGGATAGACAGACCAGCCATGATTGAATGGCGGAGTAGTCTTATGGGCCGATTGGTTTAATTCTGCTACTTTCATTTATGACCTTCTGCGTTTATCCAATCATAACAAATTAGCATAATTGCCGCAAATGTGGCAGTGAAATGTCGTCGGCTAGTCGCAAGGGCAGCACGTTGGTGCTGCGGTAGAGTTTTTGCCTTGCAGTGCTACAGACCCGTCCTTATTGTGGGTGCTTGTCTGTACGGAGATTGTACGTTTTCCCCGTGACCTGCGTGGGTTTTTCTTGGATCCCCGGTCCCCTCCCACTTTCCAAAGAGGTGCAGGTTTGTAGATTAATTGACTTGGTGTAATTGGAAATTCCCCCTAGTGGGTGCATGATCGGGCACATGTGCCTGCAAGGCTGGGCGGCGCGGTTTCGGTGGGCTGAGGGGCCTGTTTCCCCGCAGTGGCTCGAAACAAAGCTAAACTAAACTAAACTAAACACCCGAGGCTTACTATATATAAATTATAAAATATCAGGGTTTGCAGAGAAAAGTAAGATCATAAGATCAAAAGGTCAGAAATGTTAGGAGCATAATTAGGCCATTCGATCAATTACATTTACTCCGGCATTCAATCATGACTGATCTATCTGTGCCTCCTGACCCCATTCTCCTTCTTCTTCCAATAACATCTGACATCCGCACTAATCAAGTATGGCCGCTCAAGGATAAAGGATGGAATGGGTGCTTAGAATCAGCGGATGTAGGCGTGGTACTAGACGAGTACATTGTCTCCGTGTTCACAAAAGAGGAGGATGTCTGAGGAAGGAGCGCTGAATGGAATGAGGAGTGAACGAAAACGAAGGGGTTAATGAAGGTCGAATGTGCAGTGTGGTCGATGGTCGATGCGGACAGGTTGGACGTTTTTTTCATATTTTCACATCTATATCTTTCTCCGACATTGTTGTAAAAAAGCATCCCCCTTATCCTCACCTTCCGCCCCATCAGCCGTCGCATATAATCCTCAAACACTTTCGGCACCTCCATCGGGATCCAACTACTGGCAACATCTTCCCATCTCCACCTCTTTCTACTTTCCGCAGGGAACGTTCCCGCGCAATTCCCTGGTCAAGTCGTCCCTTCCACCCAAAGCACTCCCTCGCCAGGTTGTTTCCCCTGCAACCGCAGGAGATGCAACACGTGTCCCTTTACCTCCCCCCTCGAGTCCATCGAAGGACCCCGACATGCCTTTTCAGGTGAGGCAGATGTTCACTTGAGACGCCTCCAACCTCATCTACTGTATACGCTGTTACAGATGTCAACTTCTGCACATCGGTTCGACCAAGCGCAGGTTCGGCGATATATATGCATATGTTTTGGCAACATGTAAATAAAATCATTGTTCCATACAAAAGATTATAATATTTAGAGAAATTAATTTCCCTTGTAACACGTGTATTATTGCAAATTACCCAGTTACAGTGAGTGCGTGAATGATCAATCCATCCTGGCGAATTGATATGATATGGCTTGGTCAGTGCAGGAAGGAATTGCAGAAGGAAAGCAGGAGATGCAACACGTGTCCCTTTACCATCCCCCTCGACTCCGTCCAAGGTCCCCGACAGTCTTTTCAGGTGAGGCAAAGGATAATTTGCACATCTTCCAACCTCAGCTAGTGCATCCGCTGTTCGAGGTGTGGACTCGCCTATATCGCCGAGACAAAGCACAGGTTCGGCGATCATTTCGATGAACACCTCCGCTCAGTCAGCCTAACCCTATCTGATCTCCCGGTTGCTCAACTCTTTAACTACCCCTCATAATTGCCACACTGACTTCTCTGTCCTGGGCCTCCTCCATTGTCAGAGTGCGGACCAGCACAAATTGGAGGAACAGCATCTCATATTTCACTTGGGCGGCTTACACCCTAGCGGTATGAACAATGACTTCTCTAACTTCAAGTAACCCTTGTTTTCCCTCTCTTTCCATCCCCTCCCCCTTCCCAGTTCTCCCACCAGTTTTACTGGCTCGGACAACATTTTATTTCTGTCCCACCCACTCCCTGGCATCAATCTGAAGAAGGGTCTTGACCCCAAAACGTCACCCATTCATTCTATTCAGAGATGCAGCCCGTCCCACTGAGTTACACCAGCATTTTGTGTCTACTATCCATGTACCTGTCCAACTGTTTCTTAAACGTTGGGATAGTCCCTGCCTCAACTACCTCCTCTGGTAGCTTGTTCCATACACCCACCACATTTTGTGTGAAAAAGTTAATCGCTCAGTTTCCTATTAAATCATTTCCCCATCACCTTGTACCTATGTCCTCTGGTCCTCGATTCTCTTACTCTGGGCAAGGGACTGCATCTACCCGATCTATACTTCTCTTGATTTTATACACCTCTTTAAGACCACTCCTCATCCAGCCTGGGCTCCAAGGATTAAGAGACCCAGCCTACTCAATCTCTCCCTATAGCTCAGACCCTCTAGTCCTGGCAACTTACTCCTGCAAATATACGCGGTACAACTATTTCACAGGGGCAGCTTCTTCCCGTATGTTGTTAGGGCTCTGAAATGTCCTTCCAAAGACAGTGGTCCTGTTCAATTGTCCTCCACATCACTGAGAACATGGGACGTTGCCTATGGAACTGATGCCTCTACAGTCACGTGTGCCGTTATTGTGACCTCATCAGGTCGCCCTACTTACTGTAAAGGCCAATAGCAGAAAACGTTCATAAAAGTTGAAATGTTAACATTACATTTTGGGAAGAGATGCCATATGTTGCTTGCCATGTTACAATGTCGAACATTGGAAGGGGATCAGAGTGCGACATTTAGAGCAGAAAAAACATTAATATTTACAAGCATCAATACTGCAGAAGGACCTGGTATGGTGGAATTGGGATGGTTGCCTGGCATAGACCGTGGCAAGCGCTGTCTTTGTATGTTTTGTAGATAGAGTAGGGCAGTTTCAGATCAGGAGGTATATGTTTTTTGGATTCTAGCGAGACATTAAATTGGTTGAACTCCACAAACCCTGATGGGATCTATCCCAGTCTATTGAGCGAGGAAGGGAAAGCGTTTGCAGGGAACTTTATGAAGATCGTTGCAACTTCTCTAGTCACAAGCGAGGCCCAGGTGGACTGGATATTAACTGGTCGTGATCCTTTTTTCCACTCCGGGAGTAGAGAGTATGGAGGAAATAATAGGCCGGTGAATGTCACGGCGATGGTAGCGAAGCTATTGGCGCGGATTCTTCGCGATAGGAGTTATTGCCATTTGATAGAAAATGTGCTAATTGGTGACAGCCGGCATGGCTTTGTCCGTTAGGTCATGTCTTAATGCCTTGATTTTGAGAAATGACTAATGTGATCGATGAGGACGATCATTGTCTATCTGGGCTTTAGTATAACATTTGATAAAGTGCCCCATGGTAGGATGATCCTGTAGATTAACATGCACGTGATTCACGGAATCTGGTGGCCATACCTATAGAAAACAGAGGACGAGGTCACAAGGTCATAGGTGATAAGAGTAGATTATGCCATTCGGCCCATCAAGACTACTCCGTCATTCAATGGTTGCTGATCTATCTCTACCTCCTAACCTCATTCTCCCGCCTTCTCCCCATAACCCCTGACAACCGTACTAATCAAGAATCTATCTATCTCTGCCTTAAAATTATCAACTGACTTGGCCTGGGTTGTGTTGAAAGGGCGTTATTCCGACAGTAGGTCTGTGACCAGTGGAGGTTTGCGTACCAATCTGGTTTAGGATGTGATGTCTTACATGCCACGTTAGTGCTCAACATCATTTACATAATATTAGATATTACACCTTCTCCCCTTCTCTCCGCTGCTCCACTTGGATTCGCATCTGTTTCTATGCCCCTCCCCTTCCATTCCTGCAATCCCTCTCAAGTTTCACAATTCGCAAATTCCCAATATTTTTGTCTTACAACCTCTGCCTTTTCTGGCCTTTGTCCAATCACCTGCGTATCATAACCCCTCTCACCTGTATTGGCATATTGCCTGACGGATTTTAATCTAGGTCTGAAGAAGGGTCCCGGAACGTCACCTATTCTTTTTTCTCCAGCAATGCTGTCTGACCCGCTGAGTTACTCCAGATTGTTGTGCTTACCTTCGGTTTAAGGCAGCATCTCCTTTTTGTTCCTGCACATTTATTCTACACATCCTCTCTTCCACCCCCCACTACAACCAGTCTGAAGAAAGGTCCCGACCCGAAATGTCACGTACAAATGGCCTCCTGAATTGTTGACGTACCCGCCTGACCTGCTGATATACTCCAGCGCTTCGTGTCCTATTTCCCCCCAATCATATCTGTCACAAATTGCTGCGCCATTCCGAGAATCTTCCCGATCAACAAAATCACAAAACGTTTCCTTGAGGTTTAAATTTAATATTTATTGCGTCGGTGCAAGCGAATCCTTAGACTTTTCACGCCCTCATGTACGGCTGCAAAGTAAAAACAAAAACAAGTTTACAATCAAGGAAATAAAACATGCTTCTAGTCATACTGCCACATAATAGCACCGACATTCTGCAAACAGATGGAATTCTGAACACTAAACTCGCGACTTTTTACGGTTCTTCAGTTAACTTATCTCGTTATCAGTGTCAGAGGATATTTTAGACCATTCTGCAGTTCCTCCCGGAATTTCTTCTGTGTGACCACGTAAATACACGTGTTTGTGCAACAACATAACATGCATAAGCATGTGTCCGGCTTCACGAAGTTATAACCAGAGTAAACGTAAGTATTGGTAATTCGGTAGTACAGATGGTGCACCGTGTATGTCACACACAATAGAACGACGCTCCCGGATATGCTGAAGAGTAAAGTTATGGATTTTCGCCTGTTTTCCAACTCCGGATCGGTGTTATTTTCTCTACATTTATGCCTCTCAACGCCCGTCGAATTCTGCTGGAGACTAATATGTGTCGAACCGTCAGTGCATTAAACAGTAAAATTAGACATATTGCCAGGCACGGTGTTAATATGTGATTATTCCAGGAATACGTTATCCATTTGGGCACGACATAAAAACTAGCTAGCGTGATACAGTACATTGGAATGCCGTTAACCCAATACAGAGGTCCCAGCGCTATATTAGCTACAGCTATATTAATAGCAAAAGGATAACAATGAATAAAATTGGTACATTAGGTAGTCAGAGTGGACAGCTATATGCAGAGCCAAAAGAGATGGGGGAGATATTTAACAATTATTTTCTTCGGTATTCACAAAGGAGAAGGATATTGAAATATGTGAGGTAAGGGAAACAAGCAGAGTAGCAATGGAAACTATGAGATTCAAAGAAGTGGAGGTGTGAACACTTTTGAAAAATATGAAAACGGATAAGTCTCCAGGACCTGACAGGGAATTCCCTCGGACATTGAGGGAAGTTAGTGTAGAAATAGCAGGGCTATGACAGAAATATGTCAAATGTCATTAGAAACGGGAATAGTGCCGGAGGATTGGCGTACTGCGCATGTTGTTCCGTTGTTTAAAAAGCGTTCTAAGAGTAAACCTAGCAATAATAGACCTGTTAGTTTGACGTCAGTGGTGGGAAAATAAATGGAAAGGCTACTTAGAGATAATATATATAAGCATCTGGATAAGCAGGGTCTGATTAGGAACAGTCAACATGGATTTGTGCCTGGATGGTCATGTTTGAATAAGCTTCTTGAATTTTTCGAAGAGGTTACTAGGGAAATTGATCAGGGTAAAGCAGTGGATTTTGTCTATATGGACTTCAGTAAGGCCTTTGACAATGTTCCTCATGGAAGGTTGGTTAAGAAGATTCTATTGTTGGGTATTAATGGTGGAGTAGCAAGATGGATTCAACAGTGGCTGAATGGGAGATGCCAGAGAATAATGGTGCATGGTTGTTTGTCAGGTTGGAGGCCGGTGACTAGTGGGGTGCCTCAGGGGTCTGTGTTGGGTCTACTGTTGTTTGTCATGTACATTAATGATCTGGATGATGGTGTGGAAAATTGGATTAGTAAGTATGCAGTTGATACTAAGATAGGTGGTGTTGTGGATAATGAAGTATATTTTCAAAGTCTACAGAGAGATTTAGGCCATTTGGAAGAGTGGGCTGAAAGATGGCAGATGGAGTTTAATGCTGATAAATGTGAGGTGCTACATCTCCGCAGGACAAGTCAAAATAGGACGTACATCGTAAATGGTAGCGAATTGAGGAATGCAGTTGAACAGAGGGATCTAGGAATAACTGTGCATAGTTCGCTGAAGGTGGAATCTCATAACCTCTAGGGGGGCTATTTGGGTGGAACTGAGAAATAGGAAAGGGGAGCAACACTCATAGGGGTGTATTATAGACCGCCAAATGGGGAGCGAGAATTGGAAGAGCAAATATGTAAGGAGATTGCAGATATTAGTAGTAAGCACAAGGTAGTGATTGTGGGAGATTTCAATTTTCCACACGTAGACGGGGAAACACATTCTGTAAATGGGCTGGATGGGTTGGAGTTTGTAAAATGTGTGCAGGATAGCTTTTTTGCAGCAATACATAGAAGTATCTACTAGAGAAGAGGCGGTGCTGGACCTTCTGTTAGGAAATGAGACGGGTCAGGTGGCAGAGGTATGCGTTGCGGAACAGATCGGGACCAGTGATCACAATACCATTAGTTTCAATATAATTATGGAGAGGGTCAGAACTCGACCTAGGGTTGAGATTTTTGATTGGAGAAAGGCTAACTTTGAGGAGATGCGAAAGGATTTAAAAGGAGTAAATTGGGACAGTTTGTTTTATGGGAAAGATGTGGAAGAGAAATGGAGGACATTTAAAGGTGAAATTTTAAGAGTACAGAATCTTTATGTCCCTGTTTGCTTGAAAGGAAGTAGTAAAAATTGGAAAGAGACATGGTATTCAAGGGAAATTGGACACTTAGTTCGGAAAAACAGAGAGATCTACAATTATTATAGGCAGCATGGATTAAATGGGGTGCTCGAGGAGTATAAAAAATGTAAAAAGAGTCTTTAGAAAGAAATTAGAAAAGCTAAACGAAGATATGAGGTTGCTTTGGCAACTAAGGTGAAAATAAATCCAAAGGGTTTCTACAGCTATATTAATAGCAAAAGGATAACGAGGGATTACATTGGTCCATTAGAGAGTCAGAGTGGACAGCTATCTGCAGAGCCAAAAGAAATGGGGGAGATATTGAACAATGTCTTTTCTTCGGTATTCACCAAGGAGAAGGATATTGAATTATGTGAGGTAAGGGAAACAAGTAGATTAGCTATGGAAACTATGAGATTCCAAGAAGAGGAAGTGCTGACACTTTTGAGAAATATAAAAGTGGATCAGCCTCCAGGTCCGGACAGGATATTCCTTAGGCCATTGAGGGAAGTTAGTGTAGAAATAGCAGGGGCTATGACAGAAATATTTCAAATGTCATTAGAAACGGCAATGGTGTCGGAGGATTGGCGTACTGCGCATGTTGTTCCATTGTTCAAAAAGGTGTCTAAGAGTAAACCTAGCAATTATAGACCTATTAGTTTGACGTCAGTGGTGGGCAAATTAATGGAAAGGAAACGTAGAGATAATATATATAAGCATCTGGATAAACAGGGTCTGATTAGGAACAGTCAACATGGATTTGTGCCTGGAAGGTCATGTTTGACTAATCTTCTTGAATTTTTTGAAGAGGTTACTCGGGAAATTGATGAAGGTAAAGCCGTGGATGTTGTATATATGGACTTCAGTAAGGCCTTTGACAAGGTTCCTCACGGAAGGTTGGTTAAGAAGGTTCAATGGTTGGGTATTAATTGTGGAGTAGCAAGATGGATTCAACAGTGGCTGAATGGGAGATGCCAGTGGGTAATGGTGGATGGTTGTTTCTCAGGTTGGAGGCCAGTGACTAGTGGGGTGCCACAGGGATCTGTGTTGGGTCCACTGTTGTTTGTCATGTGCATCAATGATCTGGATGATGGTGTGGTAAATTGGATTAGTAAGTATGCAGATTATACTAAGATAGGTGGGGCTGTGGATAATGAAGCAGATTTTCAAAGTCTACAGAGAGATTTATGCCGGTTGGAAGAGTGGGCTGAAAGATGGCAGATGGAGTTTAATGCTGATAAGTGTGAGGTGCTACATCTTGGCAGGACAAATCAAAATAGGACGTACATGGTAAATGGCAGGGAATTGAAGAATGCAGGTGAAGAGAGGGATCTTGGAATAACTGTGCACAGTTCCCTGAAAGTGGAATCTCATGTAGATAGGGTGGTTAAGAAAGCTTTTGGTGTGCTGGGCTTTATAAATCAGACCATTGAGTATAGAAGTTGGGATGTGATGTTAAAATTGTACAAGGCATTGGTGAGGCCAATTCTGGAGTATGGTGTACAATTTTGGTCGCCTAATTATACGAAGGATGTCAACATAATGGAGAGAGTACAGAGGAGATTTACTAGAATGTTGCCTGGGTTTCAGCAACTAAGTTACAGAGAAAGGTTGAACAAGTTAGGGCTTCATTCTTTGGAGCGCGGAAGGTTAAGGGGGGACTTGATAGAGGTCCTTAAAATGATGAGAGGGTATAGACAGAGTTGACGTGGATAAGCTTTTCCCACTGAGAGTAGGGAAGATTCAAACAAGGGGACATGACTTGAAAATTAAGGGACAGAAGTTTAGGGGTAACATGAGGGGGGACTTCTTTACTCAGAGAGTCGTGGCTGTGTGGAGTGAGCTTCCAGTGAAGGTGGTGGAGGCAGGTTCGTTTTTATCATTTAAAAACAAATTGGATAGTTATATGGACGGGAAAGGAATGGAGGGTTATGGTCTGAGCGCAGGTATATGGGACTAGGGGATAATACGTGTTCGGCACGGGCTAGAAGGGTCGAGATGGCCTGTTTCCGTGCTGTAATGATTATATGGTTATATGGTTATATGGTTAAATACAATGGAACGTATTCCAAGCAGCTCAAAACTAATACGGTGCACACAATTGCTGTGGCGTTTTTCTGGGTGCAATATTTAGATTCGACAAGCCGGTGTGTACGATAAGGCGTTAACGGGAATGTAAATCCCAACGACTCTGTTCAGTATGACGCCGGTGATAACAACCAGTAGGTCCGCGATAGCCATAGCCACCATGTAGAGCGTGATGCATTTTGAGAACCCACATCTCCTCCGGAGCAGGATCACAACGGCCACGACGTTTACTGAAAGAAAGCAAACATGAACGCGGAGATACACACAACAAAGCTGGATCAATTTTACGGATCAGATAGCATCTCTGCAGAAAAGAAATAGATGACGCTTCGATCGAGACCCTTCTTCAGACATGAACACGGATTTGCCACCAGACGATACTTTGGCAATTTGTCCGCGCCCTTTATGTGGCGACTATTTGCTTACCTTGGATTTCAAGGTATTTCATTGTGACTTGTCATACGTTACAAAGAAGTATTCAATTAAATTCAATTAACTCTTGTGTCTGGCCATTTCTCGCGGGGGGGGGGGATGTCTGTCTATCCTATATATGCTTCGCATAATTGTATATATTTATATCAGTTCTTACCTCAACCTCTGACATTCAATAGAAAACAACCCAAGTTCGTCCATCCGTTCCAGATATATAATGCCTAGTATTGTAGACAGCATGTGCTTGGGACGTAGGAGGACGCAATGACACATGGAGGACACTCAGTCACAAGCAGAAATTGCAAGCTCCTCAGAGACAGCACCGAAGTTCAAATTCCAACCGCAGACGTTTGAACTACGAGACACCGCCCTCATTAGCTGCACGGAATCTGTGGGTGGATGAGTGTGGGAAGGAACTGCTAGCAGATGCTGGTTTAAGTCGAAGAATGACACAACATGCTGAATTAACTCAGCGGCACAGGCAGCATCTCTGGATAGAAAGAATGTATGACGACCTTTGTCTCGTGTTCACACCTTATACTACCTTATCTCTGTATCTCCCCCTCCCCTGACTCTGAAGAAGGGACTTGACCAAAAACATTACCTATTCCTTCTAACCCGAGATGCTGCCTGTCCCGCTGAGTTACTCTAGCATGTTGTGTCTATCTTCGAAATGTTTGGGAAGGAAATGCGGATGCTGGTTGAAACCGAAGATAGACACAAAAAGCTGGAGGATCTCAGTGGGTCAAACAACATCTCTGGAAAAAATGTATAGGGGACGGTTCAGTTCGAGACCGTTCCTCAATCTGAAAATATTTGTGTCTGTTTACAGTCTCTGTTGTTTCCTGTGCACAAAACAAAACCCGAAGTTGGAACCGTGCTAAAAGATAAGTCAATAGCATACTTACAGGGCACTCCAACGACGGCAAGAGCAGTACAATAAATTGCATAAAGCTCTCCTTTCACGGGTTCGTGCATTTTCTGAGAAGTGCTGCAGGCACAGTTGTTCACGCACGTGTAGTATAATGGGTCGAATGCTTTCCTGATATATACTTGAGAGGCGTCCCAAGTGGAAAACTTGCATACATTTTGTTTTCAACTCTCTAATTGTTTTGTTTTTTACTGTATTTCACATAATTTAGTTTTGTTTCGTTTAGTTCAGAGATACAACTCGGCCCACCGAGTACGTGTGTCAGGGGTTATGGGGAGAAGGCAGGAGAAGGTGGTTAGGAGGGTGATATAGATCAGCAATGATTGAATGGCGGTGTAGATCTGATGGGCCGAATTTCCTAATTCTGCTCCTATCACTTATGATCGTGTCACCTTCGTGTATATGGTTCACTAACCAAAAACAATAGCCATGCTAAAAATACATTTTGAGAGTTGCTGATCAGTTCAAGTTGCATAAGTGAGGGGTGTTGGGGGTCGGGGCCCTTCCCGATTGGTAAACCATTCCATTGACTATCCGTTTCCCACCATATATGCTGCCTGACCCACTGAACTCTTCGCGTAGATTGTTGTCCTAAAGTTTCCAGTACTTTGTGACAATCTAATTCTTGCGATTTTCACAATTTTTCCTCACATGTTCAGAGTTGCCAGGTGAAAAGTGTAGGAAGGAATTGCAAAGGTTTAAACGAAGATGGACAAGAAGCTGGAGTAACTAAGCGCGCAGACAGCAACTCTGCAGAAAAGTCCTTTCAGGTCAGGCAGAGCTTCACTTGCACCTCCTCTAACCTCTTGACTGTACATTGATTGCTTATCTCTCCCCACACTCTTTCCTCTCTCCACTTTATCACCACAGCCCTAATTTTGGCCTCACATTTCAAGGTTTCAAGGTTTCGTCAATTTTATTATCACATGTACCAATTAAGGTACAGTGAAATTTGTGTTACAATGCAGCCATACAAAGTGAAAAGCAACAAGACACACAACCACATAAAGTTTAACATAAATATCCATCACAGTGGATTCCACATTACTCACTGTAATATAAGGCAATAAAGTTCAACTTCTTCCTCTTTGTTCTCCCGCGGTCGGGGCAATCATACCATCCGCAATCTGGGTGATCAAAGCCCCCGCAGCCGACGATCGAAGCCCCCGTCAGTGGAAATGGTGGAGGCTGGTTCGATGTTATCCTTTATAAATAGACTGGATGGGTATATGGACGGGAAAGGAATGGAGGGTTATGGTCTGAGTGCAGGTAGATGGGACTAGGGGGAAGTATTTATTTTTAATATATATATATATTTTTTTTAATGTTCGGCACGGACTTGAAGGGCCGAGATGGCCTGTTTCCGTGCTATTATGGTTGTATGGTTATATGGTTATATGGGTGATCGAAACTGCCGCGTCGGGGCGGTTCAATCTCTCTTCGCGGGATGGAGCTCCTGAGACGGCCTCTTCTTACCAGAGACCGTGGTTTCACGATGTTAAAGTCCACAGGCCCCGCAGTTGGAGCTTCGATCCCCGGCAAAGGGATCGCTCCCCAGACACCCGCGGCTTGGAGCGCCGGGTCGGTCTCCAGGAAAGGCCGCCAACTCCACGATGTTAGAACGCAGTGGGGTCGGAGATACGATACGGAAAAAATCGCATCTCCATCGAGGTAATAGTTTGGAAAATAAAGTTTCCACCACCCCCCCCAACCCCCACATAAAACAAACCAAGGAACACTAAATCATGCCTATTAACTCATAATAAAAACAACAAAAAGAAAGGACAGACAGAGTGTTGGCGTGGCAGCCACTGCTGGTGGCGACGTCCGATGGACATTTTTAAGCCTTAGAAAATCTTGCTAGTGTGATACCAAACGAAAGGAATGAAGATCGGAGAGATTTCAAACAGAGCAATGATGAAAAATATGAAGGGGAATAAAATAATCAATTGAATTTGTGTAAAACCACGAGAGGAATAGATCGGGTAGAAGCACAGAGTCTCTTGCCCAGAGTAGGGGAATCCAGAACCAGAGGACTTAGGTTTAAGGTGAAGGGGAAAAGATTTAATAGGAATCTGAGAGGTAAATTTTCACACAAAGTGTGGTGGATGGATAAAACGAGCTGTCGGAGGAGGTAGTTGAGGCAGGGACTATCCAAACATTTAAGAAACAGTTGGAGGAGTGCATGGATAGGACTGGTTTTAAGGGATATGGACCAAACGCGGGCGGGTGGGTCTAATGTAGCTGGGACATGTTGGCCGATGTGGGCACGTTGGTCCGAAGGGCCTGTTTCCACGGAATATCACTCCATGACTATGACTCTATGAATCCATCAGATTCTGATTTGGGTGTAAACTGTTAACAGGGCGGACAGGGAGAGGTTGGCGAAGGTGTGCGTGTGGAAGGGGCTTGGAAAAAAGGAACCAAAGCCGAAAGGTATTCTCAAAATGCAAGGGCAGGACCAAGGTACTAAATCGATGCTCCACACCAGGCTCCACGAATAAAACAAATACGTTCTGTTGAAGACCAATACTTGAGGTGCTGGAATAGTTTAGTTTAATTTAGTTAAGTTTAGTTTCGATTAGATTAGTTTAGTTTAGTTTAGTTTAGTTTAGTTTAGTTTAGTTTAGTTTAGTTTAGATTAGATTATTTTAGTTTAGTTTAGCTTAGTTTAGATTAATTGGGTTAAATTTAGTTTAGATTAGTTTAGATTCGTTTAGTTTAGTTCAGTTTAGTTTAGTTTAGTTTAGTTTAGTTTAGTTTAGTTTAGTTTAGTTTAGTTTAGGTCATTTAGTTTAGTTTACAGATACAGCGCGGAAAGTCTCTTCGGCACACTAAAACTATCCTACGCACTCTAGAGACAGTTTCCATTTTTATACCAAGGCAATTGACCTGCAAATCTGTACGCCTTGGGAGTGTGGGAGGAAACTGACGATTTCGGAGAAAAAACACGTAGGTCTCCGGGAGAACGTACAAACTCCGTACAGACAAGCAAAGGATCGAACCAGGGTCTCAGACGCAATAAAAACAAATACTTGAAAGACCCCTTTGTCAATTTACTTAGCTGCTGAGTGAAGCATTGCAGAACAATTGACCACATTCTTCCAAGTATTTGCACTTATGGAGAAAATGAGTAAATATTTATTTTATCATTTTACGCCATTCATTGAACAGCAAATACTAAATATCTATAATCATAAATCCAACAGACACCGGTCAGTCAGATTAAACTCCGTTAAGCAACCCACTTGGACGCAGTTAAACGTTACTTGCATAAGTGGAAGGTAGACACAAAATGCTGGTGTAACAGCGGGACAGGCAGCATCACTGGAGAGAAGGAATGGGTGACGTTTCGTGTCCAGACCCTTCTTCAGACCTTGCACAAGTTGAGTTTGGTTCAGGAACGGCAGTCGGGACATGATAAAGGCACATTTCGGGCAGAAGGCCCAACTTGTCCACATCGGCCTACGTGTCCTATCTACACTGGTCCCAGCTGCCCGCCTTTGGTCATTATCCCTCCAATCCTATCCTATCCATGTACCTGTCTAACCGGATTCTAAATGTTGGGATAGACCCTGCCCCATGTTCCATACACCCACCACCCTTTGTGTGAAAAGGTTACCTCTCAAATTCCAAAACTATACAATATACTCCAGGTGTGGTCACACTAGGGCCCCGTACAACTGCAGTGGGACCTCTCTGCTCCTATACTCAACTCCTCTTGTTATGAAGGCCAAAATGCCATTCGATTTCTTAACTGCCTGCTGTTCTTTCATGCTTACTTCCATTGACTGATAGAAACATAGAAACATAGAAACATAGAAAATAGGTGCAGGAATAGGCCATTCGGCCCTTCGAGCATGCACCCTCATTCAATATGGTCATGGCTGATCATCCAACTCAATATCATGTACCTGCTTTCTCTCCATACCCCCTGACCCCTTTAACCACAAGGGCCACATCTAACTCCCTCTTAAATATAGCCAATGAACTGGCTTCAACTACTTTCTGTGGCAGGGAATTCCACAGATTCACCACTCTCTGTGTGAATTTTTTTTCTCATCTTGTTCCTAAAACACTCCCCCTTATCCTGAAACTGTCACCCCTTGTCCTGGACTTCCCCAACATCGCGAACAATCTTCCTGCATCTAGCCTGTCCAACCCCTTAAAATTGTTGTACGTTTCTATAAGTTCCCCCCTCAATCTTGTAAATTCTAGCAAGTACAGGCCGAGTCTATCCAGTCTTTCTTCATATGAAAGTCCTGACATCCCAGGAATCAGTCTGGTGAACCTTCTCTGTACTCCCTCTATGGGAAGAAAGTCCTTCCTCAAATTAGGAGACCAAAACTGAACGCAATACTCCAGGTGTCGTCTCACCAAGACCCTGCACAACTGCAGTAGAACCTCCCTGCTCCTATAAGAAGGGTTTCGGCCCGAAACGTTACCTATTTCCTTCGCTCCATAGATGCTGCTGCACCCGCTGAGTTTCTCCAGCATTTTTGTGTACCTCCCTGCTCCTATACTCAATTGATGAACAAGGATCGCGTTGTACTTCCTCTTTTCCCAATTTTACACCATTTAGATAATAATCTAAATTATGTAAGGACAAACTGCACCCCCGCCACATACACCTGGATCTCCTGCCATCAGGCAAGAGATATCGCAGCATCAAAGCCCGGACTACAATATGCTAAACAGCTTCCTGCCATATGCTGTGAGGCTGCTAAACAGCCACTCTGTACTCACAGTCACCTGATTCTGCGGCTTGGCACGGACACTATAATAACTGGCACTGGCCACTTCAATAACTGGCACTGGCCACACAAATCAGTCACCCCGGACATGTTTATGATTGGTCTTACTGTATTTTAACGTTGTTTTTATCTATTTTATCTTTATACTGTTCCATGAGGGACTGGATTGTTTTTAGTGTTGTTATTATGTGTGAAATGTTTTAAACTTCATATGCGATGCTCCTGTATTCCCTGGGAAAAGTCTTTTCGTTTTGCACTGCACAACTGTTGCTTGCATGATGACAATAAAGGAATTGAATTGAATTGAATTGAATCTTCCTACTTGTTTGGCTACCAAAGAGGATAACCTCACATTTATCCACATGAAACTGCATCTGCCATGCATCTGCCCACTCACCCAACCTGTCCGTCACCCTGCATTCTCATAGCATTCTTCTCACAGTTCCAACTGCCACCGAGGTTTATGTCATCTGCACATTCGCTAATGATACGTAATCCCTTCATCTAAATCATTAATATGTATTATAAATAACTGCGGTCCCAGAACCGAACCTTGCGATACCCCATTAGTCACTACCTGCCATTCTGTAAGGGACCCATTAATCCCTATTCTTTGTTTCCTGTCTGCCAACCAATTATCCATCCATGTCAGCAATCTACCACGTTGCCTAATTTGCCCACTAATCTTCTATGTTGGACCTTATCAAATGCTTTCTGAAAGTCAGGGTACACTATATCCACTGGCTCTCCATCGCCAATTTTGCTAGTTACATCCTCAAAAAAATCCAGAAGATTAGTCAAGCATGATTACCACTTCGTAAATCCATGCTGACTCGGATCTATCCTGTTAATGCTATCCAAATGTGCCGCTATTTCATCTTTTATGATTGACTCCAGCATTTCCCCCACCACCGATGTCAGGCTAACTGGTCTATAATTCCATGTTTTCTCTCTCCCGCCTTTCTTAAAAAGTGGGATAACATTAGATACTCTCCAATCCACAGGAACTGATCCTGAATCTATAGAACATTGGAACATTATCATCAATGCGTCCACGATTTCTAGAGCCACTTCCTTAAGCACCCTGGGATGCAGACCATCGTGTCCTGGGGATTTATCAGCCTACAGTCCCACCAGTCTACACAACACCATTTCCTGCTTAATTTGGATTTCCTTCAGTTCCTCCGTCACCCCATATTCTCTGGCCACTAGTACAGCAGGAAGAATGTATGTGTCCTCCTTAGTGAAGACGGATCCAAAGTACCTTTTCAACTCATCTGCCATTTCCGTGTATAATAAATTCACCCTTTTCAGTCTTCAAGGGTCCAACTTTGTTCTTAACTATTTTGTTTCCTCTTCACATTCCTAAATAAACTTTTACTATCCTCCTTTATATTCTTGGTTAGCTTACCTTCGTACCTCATCTCCCCCCTTATTACCATTTAGTTATCTTCTGTTGTTCTTTAAGCGTTACCCAATCCTCTGGCTTCCCGCTCATCTTTGCGACGTTGTACTTATTCTCTTTTATTTTTATACTTTCCCTCACTTCTCTTGTCCGCCACGGTCGCTCCTTACTCCCCTTTGAATCTTTCTTCCTCTCATGATCTAATGCACCTACCTAAGATCCTGAACCTAAATGTAACCTAAACCAGTTAGTCTAACTTCGGTGGTGGGAAAGATGCTGGAGTCAATTTTTAAAGAGGTAATAATGGGGCATTTGAATAGCAGTAAAAGGAATAGTCCAAGTCAATGTGGATTTATGAAAGGGAAACAATGCTTGACTAATCTTCTGGAATTTGTTGAGTATGTGACAAGTAAAATGGATGAAGGGGTGGCAGTGAATGTAGTGAATCTAGACTTTCAGAACGCCTTAGATAAGGTCCCGCGCGGAAGACAGGTGACTAAAATTAGAGCTCATTGTATTGGGGGTAGGGTGTTAACATGGATAGAACATTTTTTGGCAGACCGGAAGCAAAGGGTAGGAGCGAACGGGACCATATAACCATAACAGCACGGAAACAGGCCATCTCGGCCCTTCAAGTCCGTGCCGAACATTTAAAAAAATAAAAAATAAATAAATAAATACTTCCCCATAGTCCCATCTACCTGCACTCAGACCATAACCCTCCATTCCTTTCCCGTCCATATACCCATCCAATCTATTTTTAAAGGATAAAATCGAACCTGCCTCCACCACTTCCACTGGAAGCTCATTCCACACAGCTACCACTCTCTCAGTAAAGAAGTTCCCCCTAATGTTCCCCCTAAACTTCTGTCCCTTAATTCTCAAGTCATGCCCCCTTGTTTGAATCTTCCTTACTCTCAATGGGAATAGCTTATCCAAGTCCACTCTGTCTAACCCGCTCATAATTTTAAAGACCTCTATCAAGTCCCCTCTTAACCTTCTGCGCTCCAAAGAATGAAGACCTAACTTGTTCAACCTTTCTCTGTAACTTAGTTTCTGAAACCCAGGCAACATTCTAGTAAATCTCCTCTGTACTCTCTCTATTTTGTTGACAACCTTCCTATAAGTAGGCGACCAAAATTGTACTCCATACTCCAGAATTGGCCTCACCAATGCCTTGTACAATTTTAACATTACATCCCAACTTCTATATTCAGTGCTCTGATTGATAAAGGCCAGCACACCAAAAGCTTTCTTTACCACCCTATCTACATGAGATTACACCTTCAAGGAACTATGCACAGTTATTCCTAGATCCCTCTGTTCAACTGCATTCCTCAATTCGCTACCATTTACCGTGTACGTCCTATTTTTATTTGTCCTGCCGAGATGTAGCACCTCACATTTGTCAGCATTAAACTCCATCTGCCATCTTTCAGCCCACTCTTCCAAATGGCCTAAATCTCTCTGTAGACTTTGAAAATCTACTTCATTATCCACAACACCACCTATCTTAGTATCATCTGCATACTTACTAATCCAATTTTCAACAACATCATCCTGATCATTGATGTACATGACAAACAACAGTGGACCCAACAAAGACCCCTGAGGCATCCCACTAGTCACCGGCCTCCATCCTGACAAACAGCCATCCACCATTACTCTCTAGCATCTCCCATTCAGCCACTGTTGAATCCATCTTGCTACTCCACCATTAATACCCAACAATTGAATCTTCTTAACCAACCTTCCATGAGGAAGCTTGTCAAAGGCCTTACTGAAGTCCATATAGACAACATCCACTGCTTTACCCTCATCAATTTCCCTAGTAACCTCTTCGAAAAATTCAAGAAGATTAGTCAAGCATGACCTTCCAGGCACAAATCCGTGTTGACTGTTCCTAATCAGACCCTGCTTATCCAAATGCTTATATATATTATCTTTAAGTATCCTTTCCATTAATTTGCCCGCCACTGACGTCAAACTAACAGGTCTATAATTGCTAGGTTTACTCTTCGAACCCTTTTTAAACAACAGAACAACATGAGCAGTACGCCAATCCTCCGGCACTATTCCCGTTTCTAATGACATTTGAAATATTTCTGTCATAGCCCCTGCTATTTCTACACTAACTTCCCTCAATGTCCCAGGGAATATCCTGTCAGGACCTGGAGACTTATCCTTTTTCATATTTTTCAAAAGTGTCCGCACCTCCTCTTCTTTGAATCTCACAGTTTCCATTGCTACTCTGCTTGTTTCCCTTACCTCACATAATTCCATATCCTTCTCCTTCGTGAATACCGAAGAAAAGAAATTGTTCAATATCTCCCCCATCTCTTTTGGCTCTGCAGATAGCTGTCCACTCTGACTCTCTAATGGACCAATTTTATTCCTTGTTATCCTTTTGCTATTAATATAGCTGTAGAAACCCTTTGGATTTACTTTCAACTTACTTGCCAAAGAAACCTCATATCTTCTTTTAGCTTTTCTAATTTCTTACATAATATTCTTTTTACATTGTTTATACTCCTCAAGCACCTCATTTACTCCATGCTGCCTATAATTATTGTAGATCTCTCTCTTTTTCCGAAACAAGTGTCCAATTTCCCTTGAAAACCATGGCTCTTTCCATTTTGTACTATTTCCTTTCAACCGAACAGGGACATAAAGATTCTGTACTCTTAAAATTTCACCCTTAAATGTTCTCCATTTTTCTTCTACATACTTCCCATAAAACAACATGTCCCAATTCACTCCTTTTAAATCCTTTCGCATCTCCTCAAAGTGAGCCTTTCTCCAAACAAAAATCTCAACCCTAGGTCCAGTTCTGACCCTCTCCATAATTATATTGAAACTAATGGTATTGTGATCACTGGACCCGAAGTGCTCCCCGACGCATACCTCCGCCACCTGCCCTGTCTCATTTCCTAACAGGAGGTCCAGCACTGCCCCTTCTCTAGTAGGTACCTCTATGTATTGCTGCAAAAAACTATGTGGCACACATTTTACAAACTCCAAACCATCCAGCCCTTTTACAGTATGTGTTTCCCAGTCTATGTGTGGAAAATTGAAACCTCCCACAATCACTACCTTGTGCTTACTTCTAATATCTGCTATCTCCTTACATATTTGCTCTTCCAATTCTCGCTCCCCATTTGGCGGTCTATCATACACCCCTATAAGTGTTGCTACACCTTTCCCATTTCTCAGTTCCACCCAAATAGCCTCCCAAGACGAGCACTCTAATCTATCCTGCCAAAGCACTGCTGTAATATCTTCCTTGACAAGCAATGCAACACCCCCACCTCTTTCCCCTCCAATTCTATCACCCCTGAAGCAACGAAATCCTGGAATATTTATTTGCCAATCACAGCCCTCCTGCACCCATGTTTCACTGATCGCCACAACATCATACTTCCAGGTGTCAATCCGGGCTCTAAGCTCATCAACCTTTCTTACAATGCTCCTAGCATTAAGATATACACATTTAAGAAACCCACCACCACTTATTCTCTGTTTATTATATTTTTCTTCTTTCTCCCCTACATTTTGGGTCCGAGTGCTTCCCTTCTCTGCCTCCTGCCTCCCACATTTTCCACTAGCTTTCTCTATTTGAATCCCTCCCCCCAACCGTTCTAGTTTAAAGTCTCCCCAGTAGCCTTTGCAAATCTCCCCGCCAGGACATTGGGCCCCCTCGGGTTCAAGTGCAACCCGTCCTTTCTTTACAGGTCATACCTTCCCCAACAGACGTCCCAATGGACCTTTTCACTCTGGCAGGCAGTGGCGAGTGGAGTGCCGCAAGGCGCGGTGTTGCGGTCACAACTGTTTATCATATATATTAATAATTTGGAAGAGGGAATTTGGAGCAACACTAGCAAGTTTGCGGATGACACAAAGCTGGGTGGCTGTGTGAACTGTGAAGAGGATGTTAAGATGTTGCAGGGTGTCCTGGACAGGTTGAGTGAGTGGGCAGATGCATGGCAGATGCAGTATAATATAGTTACATGCGAGGTTATCCACTTTGGCAGCAAAAACAAGGGGGCAGATTATTATCTCAATGGGGTTGGGTAAGGGGGAGGTGCAGCGAGACCTGGGTGTCCTTGTACACCGGTCACTGAAAGTTGGCGTGCAGGTACAGCAGGCAGTGAAGAAAGCTAATGGAATGTTGGCCTTCATAACAAGGGGATTTCAGTATAGGAGTAAAGAGGTTCTTCTGCAGTTGTATAAGGCTCTGGTGAGACCACATCTGGAGTATTGTGTCCAGTTTTGGTGTTCTAATTTGAGGAAAGACATCCTGGTGATTGAGGCAGTGCAGCGTGGGTTCACGAGATTGATCCCTGGGATGGCGGGACTGTCATATGAGGAAAGATTGAAAAGACTAAGCTTGTATTCACTGGAGTTTAGAAGGATGAGGGGTGATCTTATAGAAACATAAACAATTATAAAAGGACTGGACAAGCTAGATGCACGAACATTGTTCCTAATGTTTGGCGAGTCCAGAACCAGGGGCCACAGTCTTAGAATAAAGGTGAGGTCATTAAAGACTGAGGTGAGAACAATTTTTTTTTCACCCAGAGAGTTGTGAATTTATGGAATTCCCTGCCACAGAGTGCAGTGGAGGCCAAATCACTGGATGGATTTAAGAGAGTTAGATAGAGCTCTAGGGGCTAGTGGAGTCAAGGGATATGGGGAGAAGGCAGGCACTGTGTTATTGATAGGGGACGATCAGCCATGATGACAATGAATGGCGGTGCTGGCTCGAAGGGCCGAATGGCCTCCTCCTGCACCTATTTTCTATGTTTCTATGTTTCTATGATCCCAGTGAACTGTTTCTTACGCTTCTGCATGATGGGCTGCTGTGGGCCATTAGTTCGCAAGGGATCCAGGAGAGATAGCTTACTATTTTATTGGAAGATTTTGCAGGGGTAATTCTGTTCGGCGGCGCAGGATTAGAGCTACTGCCTTCCAGCGCTAGAGACTGAAACTTCACGAGCCACTTCGAGCTCCGACGAGGGGTGCAGCTTTGCTTGTTTCTGTTTTGTTTCCTATTTCTTGTTTGTTTTGTTTATGCAGAAGAAGCTATTCATCTCCTTGGGTCTATGACGGCATTCAGACAATTATGGGCCCCATTTTTGAAGGATGTGCTGGCTCTTGAAAGGGTCCAGAGTCCAGATTTACGAGAAGAATCTCGCGGTTGAATGAGTTAACATATGATGAGCGCTTGACGGCACTGGTCCTTATTCGCTGGAGTTTGGAAAAATTTGGGATGACACCTTGAAACGTGCCGAATTGTGAAAGGCTTGGATAGAGTAAATGTGGAGAGGTTGTTTCCACTGGACGGAGAGTCTAGGACCAGATAGCTCAGCCTCAGAATAAAAGGACGTACCTTTACGTAGTAGATGAAGGGGAATTTATTTAATTCTTTCTTAAAGGAAAAATCAGCCAAAAAAACTTTCCCACGCCGGTAAATGTACATAAAATAGAAAATTAAGGAATACATTTCAACTTAGTTTAGAAATACAGCGCGGAAACAGGCACTTCGGCCCACGGAGTCAGCGCCGCCATGCGATCCCCGCACACTATTACTATCCTACACACTAATGGCAATTTGCAAGTTTTACCGTGGTCAAATAACCTGGAAACCTGTACGTCTTTGGAGTGTGGAAGGAAACCGGTGCACCCGCGAAAACCCACACAGTCACAGGGCACAAGCTCTGTACGGACAGCACCCACAAACGGGTTTGATCCCTGGTCAGATGGGTTCGCAGGTCACGCCATCACCGACCACATCTACCTCTAAGTGCCACATCGTCATATGGAAAAACTCGTTTGCTTAATCAGAGTTTATGAGATTAAATGCAATACACGTACAGCAATCGGGATCTCCTCTGTGCTTGTTCATTTAGTCAGTTTAATTATCAATGCCAGCGGATATGTCACACCGTTCTTCAACTCCTCCCTGAATTTCCTCTGTGTCACAACATAAATGCACGTATTTGTGCAACAGCTCAGAAGGAGAAGCATGTGCCCAGATTCTTGAAAGATAAATATAGGGTCGTTATAATCTGAATAGACAAAGGTATTCGTAATCCGGTAGTACAGATGGTGCGCCATGTACGTCGCGCATAACAGGACGACGTTTCCGGAAATGCTGAACAGTAAAATGATGGACGTCCTCCTGCATTCTAGCTCGGGATCAACGTCACTTCCTAAATTGATGCATTTCAATGATCGTCGGACTCTATTGGAAACGAAAATGTTTCTTATGGTCAGTGCATTAAACAGTATTAGGAGGGTTAATGCCAGACACGGTGTTAAAATATGATTAATCCAGGAATACGCTACCCACACGGGTACGGTATAAAATCCCGGTATAGTGCCACAGAACATTGGTATACTGTTAACAAAGTACAAAGGTTCCATTCCTAAATACAAAGGAACGTATTGCAAACATCTAAAAAAAAACACGATGCATATGTTCACAGCCGCTTTTTTCTCAGTGCAATATTTAGTTTTCAGGTTCTGATAACAAATAGAAACGAGCCGGTCAAAGGTGAAAGCGACAGTCAGCCAGACAGAAAAGTCCCTGGTCATGAAAACCAGGACCGTTTTGAGACGACACGCCAAAGTATTGGACAAAGCGCTCAGTGGGAAGTAGATACCAATGACCCTGTTCATTATGACGCCGGCGATAACGACCAGTAGATCTCCCACTGCCATGGCCACCAGGTAGTAGGTGATACACTTGGAAAGCCCGCACCTTCCCCGACTCAGGATCAGAATCGCTGTTAAATTTACTGAAAGAAGAAAAAAGGATGATTGCCTTTGGCGTGATTGATGAGTTCGCCGAAATATAATGTTTCAGTGCATGAGGGAGCCTCGTTATATATATATATATACATATATATATATAACGTACATATATCCTTCATCCAACATTGCTAGCTTTGCGAGTTTGTGCAAACACACAAGTATACAATAGACAATAGACAATAGCTGCATGGGTAGGCCATTCGGCCCTTCGAGCCAGCACCGCCATTCAATGTGATCATGGTTGAGCATCCACAACGTTCCCTTGACTCCACCATCTTTAAGAGCCCTCTATAGCTCTCTCTTGAATGTATCCAGAGAACCGCACACCACCGCCCACTGAGGCAGATAATTCCACAGACTCACAACTCACTGCGTGAAAAAGTGTTTCCTCATCTGGGTTCTAAATTACTACCCCTTGTTCTTAAACTGTGGCCCCTGGTTCTGTACTCCCCCAACATCGGGAACATGGTTCCTGCCTCCAACGTGTCCAAACCCTTATTATCGTTTTTTTTCCCAATAAGATCCCCTCTCATCCATGTGAATTACAGAGTACACAAGCTCAGCCGCTCCATTCTCTCAGCATATGACAGTCCCGCCATCCATGGAATTAATCTTGTGAGCCTACGCTGCACTCCTCAATTGCAATAGACCTTCTTGTCACCATAATTATGTATATATATATATATATATATTTGAATATACATATCAGATAGATATATATATAATTCGATTACTGAAAGTAATATTTTGCTTCATAATCGAAAATGAATATACATGGGTAGAATATATACAGACGATATATATATATATATATATATATATATATACCTACATATAAATATATTCATTCCTGATTCTGAAGCAGAATAATATTCATCATCATCATCGTTGAAAACATCAACGGGAACGGTGCCTTACAATGCTATGTACGACAGTGATCGCAACTTATACTGAAGTGTGGAAGGCCGTCAACACGGTAGGCGCTCATCCGCCCTTTGAAGGGTCTGGTTTTTGGTCCTGCTGGAGGTCCCTCCTCACCTGGCAAACCAGGTGGAGGAGACGGTTTAGTCACAGACTATCCGACCTTGGAGCAGGTACACGGGATTACATTGTACCCGTTGCGGGGGGAACTCCTCCTGACCAGACATAAAATAATATTACTTTCTGTAATCTCACTATATGTATGTGTCTACAGTATGTATCTAATTTTATATGATATGTATCTGATATGTATATTCAAATATATATATATATATATATATATATATATATATATATATATATATATATATATATATATATAATTAAGGAAACAAGAAGGTATTTCTACATGTGTGTTTGCACAAACTCGTGTAGATATCTATTCACACACAATGTAATATTCCTGGTCAACCTTTCCTTTTGATGTTCAAAGCCACCCCTCTGTTTATATATTCCTTATATTACATATCATATATAGTGAGATTACGGAAAGTAATATTCCCTTGGTTCAGAATTAGAAATGAAGAGTGGTTTTAGTTTCCATATGAGGAAACAGCATTTACAATTATTACTTTCGCAGAGAGCGGAAAAGAAAGACGTATCGATTTATAGCCTCAGAGTTAAAGGACGTACCTTTAGAAAGGAGATAAGAAGGAATTTATTTAGTCACAGTGTGGAATTCATGACCACAGACGGCTGTGGAGGCCACGTCAATGGGTCTTTTTACGGCGGAGATGGGCAGATTCTTGATTAGTACGGATGTCAGGGGTCATTGGGCAGAGTCAGGAAAATGGTGTCGCGAGGGGAAGATAGATCAGTCAGAATTGAATGACGGAGTAGACTTGATGGGGCGATTGGTCTAATTTTGTTCCTAGAAGGTATGAACCTATGAATTATGACACATGCAAGACAATCACAAGGCGAGACCAACACCAGCGAGCAGAGATAGCATGAAATCACTGTTAATGTCACGAGTGGATCAAATACCAGGGAATGCTCAAGTACTGATTTGCAAGCGGACGCCTTCGTGAATGGCGGGACTAACGATGAGCCCACTTCTGCACACTTTATAACAAGTTATTTGGTCGTTGCATTAGAATAGAAAGTTTGCGATCCTCGCCACGAAAAGAGTTCGGAAAACATAAGTAAGTTCATGTTATAGGAGCAGAAATAGGCCATTCAGCCCATCGAGTCTCCTCCGCCACTCATTCATGTCTGGTCTATATTTCCCTCTTAATTCAATTCTTCTGTCTTCTCCCCATAATCCATGAGACCCGTACTAACCCGTGCTAATGCTATTTCCTCACATGGAGCCAAAAATCTCAGCATTTCTAAATGACCCGGAAAGATTGTCTCCTCTGCGCTGTTACCCAATATAAAATTGATATGATCTGAAGCGGTTAAATGAAAATCTAACATATATCCCTAAGGAGAAATAAACAAAATACGTAAGGAACGAGCTGCCAGAGGAGGTCGTTGAGGTTGGGCCTATCCAACGTTTAAGAAACAGTTAGACAGGCACATGGATATAATGTACTTGGAGGGATTTGGGATAAACGCAGGCAGATGGGACTAGTGTAGCTGGGCCATGTTGGCCGATGTTGGCCGTCTTTTAACGCTACTGTTCGAATTCTCTTGAACTATGAACCATATTCTATACCACATTAAGCGGATAAAATTGGCAAGAGACGCCAATGGGCAGAACTAAATTAAGTTTAGTTTGTTAAATTTAGAGGTGCAGCGCGGGAACAAGCCCTTCGACCCATCGAGTGCGTGCCGACCAGCGATGCTCAAACACTAGCACTAACACAGGAACAATTTACTATTCTTACCGAAGCCAGTTAACCTTTCACTTTTCGGTTATTCCATATGAGGTACCTCCTCATCCTTCTAAACTCCAGCGAGTAGAGGCCCAGTGCTGTCAAACGCTCATCATCAGTTTACCCACTCATTCCTGGGATCATCGTCGCAAACCTCCCCTGGACCCTCTCCAGAGCCAGCACACCCTTCCTCAGATAAAGGACCCATAATTGTCTGAATGCCGTCATAGACATTATGGGTTGAATAGATTATTATACGTAAGCAAAAACAAAATAGACATATGGAAAACGTAAATATGTAGAGCTACTCTCCTCGCAGGAGCTCGAATTGTCTCATAAAGTTCCTGATGAATTGTCTTTAGTTTAGTTTACTTTCGGGATACAATACGGAAACAGGCCCTTCTGCCCACAGGGACCGCGCCGACCAGCGATCCCCGCACTTTAGCACTATCCTACACACACTAGGGACACATTTTACATTTACCAAGCCAATTCACCTATAAACCTGTACGTCTTGGTAATGTGGGAGGGAACCGGAGATCTCGGAGAAAACCCAGGCAGGTCACGGGGAGACAGTACAAACTCCGTACAGACAGCACCCGTAATCTGAATGGAACCCGGGTCTCAGGCGCTTAATTCGCTGTAAGGCAGCAAATCGACTGCTGCGCCTCCGTGACTGCTGCGTCCTCTCGCTATTTGCTGTGTCGAACATTTATTTTACTGTCAGTTTTATATATTTGGCCAACCATCTTCATTCACTTGACCTGATCCTTCGCTTTTACTCAATTTGAAAATTTGAATAGGTCTCCTTGGTTTAGTTTGGTTTGAGTTTGGATCAGAGCTACAGCGCGGAAAAGGACCATTTGGCTCACCACGTCCGCGTCGACCAGCGATCACCCAGTACACTAGCACTATCCTACATACCAGGGAAAATTTACATTTTCCGCGAAGTCAAATTAACCTACAAACCCGTACGTGTTTGGAACGCGGGAATAAACCAGAGCAACCGGATAAAACCCAGACGGTCACGGGGAGAACGTACAAACTCCGTACAAACAGCGTCAACGGATATTTTTAAGGCATAGCCAGATAGGTTCTTGATGAGTACGGATGTCAGAAGTTGTGGGGAGAAGGCAGGGGAATGGGGTTGGGAAGGTGAGATACGTCCGCCATAATTGAATAACGGAGTAGACTTGATGGGACGAATAGCGTAATTCTGTTCCTATCACGTATTACCTTGTGACAAGATTAAAAATAAAATGACTTACCTGGGATCCCAATTGCTGGAAGAATTGTATAATATATAGCATAAACCACGCCGCTAACCGGTTCGTGCATCTTGTCCTTAATTCGGTGCTTCGAAAGCTCTGTTGCGCCACCTGCATGTGACTGGTTGAACCCATCCTGATATATAGTTGAGGCACGTCCCCAGTGGGATTCGCAGTGCAACATCATTAGTAATATTGGTAAGGAACAGTTGAAAAATAACTGCGGCTCAAACTTATATCGGAATAATTAAAAAAATATACTTCTATTTGCACCCCATGCGATTGGAGCTCAATGATATTAAAAGACATTGCTGATAAAAGTGTTATGGTGAAGAATTGGTTTAACCACATTGAATTCAAAGAGATCTTCTGAACGTGCATTATGCTAAACGTTATTCCCTTATCATGAATCTGTACACTGTGGACGGCTCGATTGTAATCATGTATTGTCTTTATGCTGACTGGTCAGCAAGCAGCAAAAGCTTTTCACTGTACCGCGGTATACGTGCCAATCAACTAAATAACGAACTGTCTAATAATTGGCCTGCGCTAACCTAGGATAGACACAAAATGCTGTAGTACCTCAGCGGGAGAGGCAGCATCTCTGGAGAGAACGAATGGGTGAGATTTCGGGTCGATATCCTTCTTCAGACTGATGTCAGGGGAGAAGGAGATACATAGACAACTGGGCTTAGCTGGATCGGCGGCGCTCCATTACCAGTTCCAGGGAGCCAGCGGTCGAGGACGGGTCATGTGGATGCTCGACGACGGAAGAGCCGTCGAGCATAAAGGAGGACACGGCCAGGGGGAACTCCCGTGAGTGGCGCGGGGGTGGGAGCGTCATGGGGGGGTCAAGGGAACACCTGTCGTGGGTGTATTTGTAACTTTTCGGCGCCGTTTACGTGGCAACTCTTTGCATACCTCGGGTATGCAAAAGAAAGAATATCACTGTGGTTTGTCACATGAAGTATCATCCATTCATTCATTATTTCATTCATCATGCAGGCCTTCAGAAAAACCAACTCCAGTTTAAATCATTCATGTCCAGCTTTTATTATTTCATAGTTCTATCGAAATCGTGCAAACACGTGGCTAAAAGCCTCTAACATTTAAAGCATTGTAGACGATGTCTCGAAATGCCATTGACTATAGGGGCTACGGTACTAGCTCGAGTAAGCGAGATCACCTCCATGCATTGTTTGGCTACCGTCAGCAGGTTTATTCTACTGTACATCATTTGTGAAAAAGAAAGTGCATTGAAATTAACCCAATGTAGTTTCATGTTAACAAATTACTATTTCAGCCCAGGATGATTCATGTGTCGTCACCAATTCTGCAGATGTCAACGGAATTAATGGCATAGTGGAGAACAATGAAGATGTCTAAGGTCGCATAGATAGAAAAGAAAATAGATGCAGGAGGATGCCATTCGGCCCTTCGAGCCAGCACCGCCATTCATTGTGATCATGGCTGATCGCCCCCAATTAATAACCCGTGTCTGCCAACTCCCCAAATCCCTTGACTCCACTAGCCCCCCGCAGAGCTCCATCTAACTCTCTCTTCAATCCACCCAGCGATTTGGCAACCAGTGCCCTCTGTGGCAGGGAATTCCACAAATTCACAACTCTATGGGTGAAAACGTTTTTCTTACCTCAGTCTTAAATGGCATGCCCTTTATTCTAAGTCTGTGGCCCCTGTTTCTGGACTCGCCCAACATTGGGAATTTTTTTCCTGCATCTAGGTTGTCCAGTCCTTTTGTAATTGTATATGTTTCTATAAGATTCCCTCATCCTTCTAAACTCTAGTGAATACAAGCCTAGTCTTTTCAATCTTTCTTCATATGCCAGTCCCGCGAATCATATCACAATCTCGTGAATGTACGCTGCACTGCCTCTATCACAAGGATGTCCTTCCTCAAATTAGGAGTCCAAAACTGTACACAATAGTCCAGATGTGGTCTTACTGGAGCCCTATACAACTGCAGAAGAACCTCTTTACTCCTATACTGAAATCGTCTTCTTATGAAAGCCGACATTCCATTAGCTTTCTTCACTTCCTGCTGTACCTGCACGCTAATATTCAGTGACTGGTGTACAGGGACACCCAGGTCTCGCTGCATCCCCCCTTACTTAACCTAACCCCATTGAGATAATAATCTGCCCCATTGTTTTTGCCGCCAAAGTGGATAACCTCACATTTATCCATATTATTCTGTATCTGCCACGCATCTGCCCACTCATTCAACCTGTCCAGGTCACCCTGCATCCTCCTAACATTCTCTTCAAAGTTCACACTGCCACCCAGCTTTGTGTCATCCGCAAACTTGCCAGTGTAGCTCCTAATTCACTCTTCCAAATCATTACTATATATAATAAACAGTTGCAGCCCCAACAGCAAGCCATGCGGCACTCCACTCGCCACTGCCTGCCTTTCTGAAAAGGACCCGTTCACTCCTACTCTTTGCTTCCTGTCTGCCAACCAATATTCTTTCCATGTCAACACCCTACCCCCAATACCATGCGCTCTAATTTTAGTCACCAGTCTCCCGTGCGGGACCTTATCAAAGGCTTTCTGAAAGTCTAGATAAACTAATTCCACTGGCTCCCCTTCATCCACTATACTTGTCACATCGTCAAAAAACTCCAGAAGATTAGTCAAGCATGATTTCCATTTCATAAATCCATTTTGACTTGGACTAATCGTTTTACTGCTATTGAAAAGCTCGATTATAACCTCTTTAATAATTGACTCCAGCATCTTTCCCACTACCGTAGTCAGGCTAACTGGTCTGTAATTACTCGTTTTCTCTCTCGCTCCTTTCTTGATAAGTGGGATAACACCTGGTAAGAACCAAAGGATCCAGATAAAACTGGATGTGGGAAAGCGAATGGGTATTAGAATTTCATTCAGGCTCGTGTGAAATTGTGCACTTTGGGAAGTTTAACCTTACAGTCCAAGTACTTAAATCCCATAAACTTGGCGAATCACGTTGATGGACTGATGAAGACGTTTTTTTGAATCGGCTTCGTATAATAAAATTGCCATGTCGCAATGCAGTTATACAGAACTTTGCTTAGTTCCCTGTGGTTAGTTTAGTTTCGTTTAGGGATATAGCGCGAAACAGGCCATTCGGCCCACCGTCCGCGCCTACTAGCGATCCCCGCATACTAACACCATCCTCCACACGCTAGGGACAATTTACAATTTTACAATGCCAATTGGCATAACATTAACTGTACGTATTTGGAGTGTGTAACCGGAGCAGCCGGAGACACCCCACGCTGTCACGGGGAGAACGTCTAAACTCCGTACTCGTGGTCAGCATCGAACCGGTGTCTCTGCTGCTGTAAGGCAGTAATTCTACCGCTACGCCCACCACTTTATGAGGATATAAATCGTGGTGATTCCACTGCAGCTGGTGAGCTAATGTATCTGAACGTTTCCCCGTCGTAGCTGTTAATCCCGCTCAAGTTTATCCCGTTTAGCACTCCAAAGGACAAAACGGTCATTTTGCGTGCAAAATTGGAGTTTGTTGCTTGGGGAAAAACTGATTTCTTCCTGTGTTATCATACCAACCTGGCTCCGGCCCGGGTAAATTGGGATGGCCGAGCCCTGCGGGTTTATCCCATTTGGTGTTTCACACCCTACCGGCCACTGACGTTAAATGATTGCGCATGGCCAGTCCCATCAGCGGTGATGTTACAGAGGGAAGTGGAGTTGAATTCATTTGAGGTGGTCTTGGGGGGGAGGATGTTCCTCAAGCTATGGAACATCTTGGACAATACAGCTCACCCCCTCCACGGCACACTGGTCAACCTGACGTGCACCTTCAGCAACAGACTGGTTCCACCAAGATGCAGCATAAAACGCCACAGGTTATCCCTTTTTCACTGCGGGTATCATACTGTACAACTGTACAATTCCTCCCCCTTCTGTCGTGGGGTAGACTGACTCCCCCCACCACCCCAACCCCGCTCCCCAATCTTTGCACATCCCCAATCCTAGACTTTCCACTCGTCACTTTAATTTCATGTTTAATGTATCAACGCCCAGTGACCGTTGCAGGAGGAGGAGCAGCGTCCGGGTAGTGAGTAGTTAAACAGCGCGGGGCTTTACTTTCCAGACGCCCAGGGACCGTTGCAGGAGTGCCCAAAAACTGCAACGTTCCATTCAAGGTTTCCTATAAGTGAGGAAGGAGCTGATTGGTGGAAGAGGACTAAGAGGAAGCAGCTGATTGGGAGTCGGATCCCTGCTGATTTCCTCCACCAGTTTGTATTGTATCCAGGGTAAGGGGGGAGAATGTGGGCCAGGGCAGTTTACTGTTCTGGATGTCAGATGTGGGAGGTCATGGAGTCTGATACCCCTCCAGACGTCAACATCTGTGTCAGGGGCGTAGAGATGGGGTTCCTAAGGGACCGTGTTAGGAACCTGGAGCAACTACTCGATGACCTCTGTCTGATCAGGGAGAGTGAGAAGGTCATTGAAAGGAGTTATAGGGAGGTGGCCACTCCAAGACTACTGGAGGCAGACAAGTGGGTCACGGTTAGGAAGGGCAAGTGGCAGAGGCAGGGACTAGTGAGAACCCCGGTGGCTGTACACCTAGAAAATAAGTACTCCTGTTTGAGTACTGTTGCGGGTGACAGCCTTTCTGAGGGTAGCGACAGCGGCCGGGCCTCCGGCACAGAGACCGGCCCTATTACTCAGAAGGTTAGGGAAAAGAAGAGGAGGGCAATAGTAATAGGGGACTCTATGGTTAGGGGTCGGATAGTCGATTCTGTGGACGCAGTCAGGAGACCCGGATGGTAGTGTGCCTCCCTGGTGCCAGGGTCAGGGATGTGTCTGCACGTGTCGAAGAGATCCTGAAATCGGAGGGAGAGGAGCCTGAGGTTGTGGTACATATAGGTACCAATGACATAGGCAGACAAAGAGAAGAGGTCCTGAAAGGAGAATTTAGGGAGTTGGGAGGAGAGTTAAGGAGAACGTCCGTAAAGGTAACAATCTCAGGATTACTACCTGTGCCACGCGACAGTGAGAGAAGGAATGAAATGAGGTGGAGGATAAATGCGTGGCTGAGGACCTGGTGCAGCGGGCAGGGATTCAAATTTCTGGATCATTGGGACCTCTTTTGGGGAAGGTGTGACCTGTACAGAAAGGACTGGTTGCACTTGAACCCGAGGGGAACCAATATCCTGGCGGGGAGATTTGCAAGGGCTACTGGGGAGACTTTAAACTAGAACGGTTGGGGGGGAGGGACTCAAATAGAGAAAGATGGTAGAAATTGTTGGAGGCAGAGAAGGGAAGCACTCGGACCCGAAATGTAGGGGAGAAAGAAGAAAAAGATAATAAACAGAGAATAAGTGGTGGTGGGTTTGTTAAATGTGTATATTTTAATGCTAGGAACATTGTAAGGAAGGTGGATGAGCTTAGAGTCTGGATTGACACCTGGAAGTATGATGTTGTGGCGATCAGTGAAATATGGTTGCAGGAGGGCTGCGATTGGAAACTAAATATTCCAGGATTTCGTTGCTTCAGGGGTGATAGAATTGGAAGGGCAAGAGATAGGGGTGTTGCATTGCTTGTCAAGGAAGATACTACAGCAGTGCTTTCGCAGGATAGATTAGAGGGATCGTCTAGGGAGGATATTTGGCTGGAGCTGAGAAATGGGAAAGGTGTAGCAACACTTATAGGGGTGTATTATAGACCGCCAAATAGGGAGCGAGAATTGGAAGAGCAAATATGTAAGGAGATAGCAGATATATAGTAGTAAGCACAAGGTAGTGTTTGTGGGAGATTTCAATTTTCCACACATAGAATGGGAAACACATTCTGTAAAAGGGCTGGATGGTTTGGAGTTTGTAAAAAAAATGGAGTTTGTAAAAAGGCTAACTTTGAGGAGTTGCGAAAGGATTTTAAAGGAGTGAATTGGGACATGTTGTTTTATGGGAAGGATGTAGAAGAGAATTGGAGGACATTTAAAGGTGAAATTTTAAGAGTACAGAATCTTTATGTACCTGTTCGGTTGAAAGGAAATAGTAAAAATTGGAAAGAGCCATGGTTTTCAAGGGAAATTGGACACGGTTCGGAAAAAGAGAGAGATCTACAATAATTATAGGCAGCATGGAGTAAATGGGGTGCTTGAGGAGTATAAAGAATGTAAAAAGAATATTAAGAAAGAAATTAGAAAAGCTAAAAGAAGATATGAGGTTGCTTTGGCAAGTAAGGTGAAAGTAAATCAAAAGGGTTTCTACAGCTATATTAATAGCAAAAGGATAACAAGGAATAAAATTGGTCCATTAGAGAGTCAGAGTGGACAGCTATCTGCAGAGCCAAAAGAGATGGGGGAGATACTGAACAATTTATTTTCTTCGGTATTCACCAAGGAGAAGGATATGGAATTATGTGAGGTAAGTGAAACAAGCAGAGTAGCAATGGAAAATATGAGATTCAAAGAAGAGGAGGTGCGAACACTTTTGAAAAATAGGAAAACGGATACGTCTCCAGGTCCTGACAGGATATTCCCGAGGACATTGGGGGACGTTAGTGTAGAAATTGCAGGGGCTATGACAGAAATATTTCAAATGTCATTAGAAACGGGAATAGTGCCGGAGGATTGGCGTACTGCGCATGTTGTTCCGTTGTTTAAACAGAGTTCTAGGAGTAAACATAGCAATTATAGACCTGTTAGTTTGACGTCAGTGGTGGGCAAATTAATGGAAAGGATACTTAAAGATAATATATATAAGCATCTGGATAAGCAGGGTCTGATTCGGACAGTCAACATGGATTTGTGCCTGGAAGGTCATGCTTGACTAATCTTCTAGAATTTTTCGAAGAGGTTACTAGAGAAATTGATGAGGGTAATGCAGTGGATGTTGTCTATATGGAATTCAGTAAGGCCTTTGACAAGGTTCCTCATGGAAGGTTGGTTAAGAAGATTCAATTGTTGGGTATTAATGGTGGAGTAGCAAGATGGATTCAACAGTGGCTGAATGGGAGATGCCAGAGAGTAATGGCGCATGGCTGTTTGTCAGGTTGGAGGCCGGTGACTAGTGGGGTGCCTCAGGGGACTGTGTTGGGTCCACTGTTGTTTGTCATGTACATCAATGAACTGGATGATGGTGTGGAAAATTGGATTAGTAAGTATGCAGATGATACTAAGATAGGTGGTGTGGTGGATAATGAAGACGATTTTCAAAGTCTACAGAGAGATTTAGGTCATTTGGAAGAGTGGGCTGAAAGATGGCAGATGGAGTTTAATGCTGATAAATGTGAGGTACTACATCTCGGCAGGACAAATCAAAATAGGACGTACATAGTAAATGGTAGAGAATTGAGGAATGCAGTTGAACAGAGGGATCTAGGAATAACTGTGCATAGTTCCGTGAAGATAGGGTGGTAAAGAAAGCTTCTGGGGTGTTGGCCTTTATAAATCAGAGCATTGAATATAAAAGTTGGGATGTTATGTTAAAATTGTACAAGGCATTGGTGAGGCCAATTCTGGAGTATGGAGTACAATTTTACTTCGGAGTCACGTGAGTGACTACGTGAAGAACCCCGCCAGTGCGCCTGCGCGTTATTACGTCAGACGCCTTTACGCAAACGGGCGTGAGGAGCAGAGCTCCTACAGTGGTTTGTAGTTTTTACAACTCCAAGGTAAGTAGAAACTTTTTAATGTATTTCCAGGTCCGTTTTCTGTGGGTCTATGGGATTTTTCCACAGAACGCCATGGAAAAAACGGGCAGGGGGAAGAGGCGTGCGATTCAGCCGGCAGAAAGTCGGGAATCTCCGGGTACAAGCCAGCCACCTCTAACCCCGGTAGAGTCGCCAGCGGTGAGCATAGCGACTGTGGACCTGGGGCTGATGAAAACTCAGTCAGCGCCTGTCGGGCGAAAGGCCAAGTTTAAATCCAGACGGCCCACGGAGGAGGACTCCCAGGCAATGGAAGCTCCAGGGCGAGATACTGCCTTTGTGCGTATTAGCCAGATGGAAAGCCTTCTGCATAGGCTGTTGGAGCAAAGTACACTCAGGGAGTTTACTGAAATACCAGCTGCTGGAAGCAGCCTAACAGCACCTGGCACAGGGCTGATGGAATGCACCCTCAGAGATGAGGAGAGTGCTATGGGTCATGAGAGTTCAGACCCCGACTCTGACGGTGAGGCTATACAAGGTGAAGAACTGCAGATACCAGATATTCCACAACTGGCAGTACGATTCGCTGCCCCGTCAGGGTCAGGAGAGCCACTAGGAGATGATCTGGCCTCCTTAATAAATTATTTGGTTTCACATCAGCTGGAGCAGCAGGAGATGGATGATACTGCATAAAAGCATGAGACCCCGAGCAACTGTGTGTTGCTGAAAGCACCAGCAGTGAATCAAATCATCTGGAATCAATTGAGTATGACTATGAGAACTCAAGAATTGAAATTGCAGAGAATATTAAAGCTGCTGGGTTCTGGAATAACTGCTTTTACCAGAATAGCAGGTAACAACCAAAAGATGACGAAGTTGCATCAGGAAAGTGCTATGCAGCTCCCACTTCGAGGTCAATTGTCTGAGGAAAAGTGTTATACGGCCTACTATGAAGCCAAAATTCGCAGCACTCTGCAAACCAAGTAATATACAATTACCCAAGTTACTCTTTGGGGAGGATCTCGGGAGACGTATTAAAGAGTTGGAAGATGAAGCGAAAACAGGATTGATGAAGACATTAATGGTTGTGAAGTCTGTAAAGAGGAAGTATCCTTTCAGACGTCATACGGATCCTGGAACAAGTCGCTCATCAACGCAGGGACGTAGTTGGCGGCCTGCAGCGGGAGTAAGAACCAGTGGGCGTGCTTCCGGGAGAACCCAGGAATCTCAGGGTACTCAAATGACTCAAGAGGTAGGTGGACCTGGTTCTCATGGGAACATACTAACTGGATTAAGTCCAAAAGTTGGAGGCAGGTTACATTTCTTCTATAATAATTGGAAGAAAATTACTTCAGATGTGGTAATCGTGAATAATATAGAAGGATTTCGAATTGAATTCAATCCAAATTATGATTTGCCTCTTCAGCATGTTCCTAGCCGAACTCTGCACTTTGTACAAAAAGAAATGATGGAGGTTCAGGTGGCACTTGAAACCCTATATAAAAAAGGGGTTATTGAAAAATCAGTCTACCAAAGTCACCAATTTGTGTCAAATATACCCCCTCGATCAAAAAAAGGATGGAGGATGCAGGATTATTCTAGATTTGACAAATCTGAATCCTTTTGTGCAATTTAGACATTTTAAAATGGAAACATTTGTGACTGCCAAACAGCTTATTTCAGAAGCATGTTATATGGCAACTATAGACTTGAAAGATGCATATTATTCAGTGTCTGTTCATTCAGAAGATAGGAAGGATCTTAAATTTAAATGGATGAACCAGTTGTGGTAGTTCAAAGCTCTGCCTAATGGGTTAACATCTGCACCCAGAATATTCACAAAATTGTTAAAACCAATTCTGGGCTTGCTGAGAAGCCAGGGGCATGTACTAATGGCATATGTGGATGATGTCTTGATTATAGGAAAGACAAAACAGTCAACAGAATCATCTGTTGCAGTTGTGAAATCAACTTTAGAAAATTTGGGGTTCTAATTCATCCAAAGACATCTAGGTTAACACCATGTACCTCTATTAATTATTTGGGGTTCACAGTTGATTCAGTCCAAATGAATATTACTTTGCCCAGGGAAAAAAGGGTGGATTTGATTAAAGATTGCAGTAATCTCCAAAACGAGCAAAAACCCTCAATTAGACAGATGGCTCGTGTACTGGGGAAATTAGTAGCAGCATTCCCAGCAGTCCAATTTGGACCATTACATTATCAACAGC
The DNA here is from genome assembly GCA_038087875.1 of Malacoraja senta. NCBI lineage: Eukaryota > Metazoa > Chordata > Chondrichthyes > Rajiformes > Rajidae > Malacoraja > Malacoraja senta. Next base: position 774,877 of record JAXLNO010002317.1, read on the forward strand.
TGCAGAGACTTAAAGAACAGGCACTGAGAATGCATGTTGGTCATTTTGATAGAACTATGCAACTAACAACAAATGCTGTTTCTGAGCTGCAGTGGTGGATTCTACATGTCTCAAGCAGTTCCAACAAAGTGCTGATTTAACAACCTTCCATGATATTACAAACTGATGCCAGTGCACTAGGATGGGGTGCAACTGACTTAACATCTAGCTGCGGAGGCAGATGGAATCAGGAAAAGTCATTGTTACTGCAGACATGGGGAATTAACTATTTGGAGCTTCTAAGATGTTTCTATGGGCTCCAAGCTTACTGTTCTAACACAACTAATAAGCATGTTCAAGTTCAAATTGATAACACAACAGCAGTTGCCTATATTAATCATATGGGTGGAATCAAGTAGGTGTCATGTGACAAAATGGTTAATCAAATTTGGTCTTGGTGTATTGAAAAGAATATTTGGATTTCAGCTATCCATCTACCAGGTAGAATGAATACGATAGCAGACACCAGGTCACGAAAGTTCCATGATAATAAAGAATGGATGTTGAATCAAGAGGTATTCAATGATATAGTAATCAGATTTGGAATGACCGACATCGACTTGAATCATCAGCTATCGAGATATGTCTCATGGAAACCAGATCCAGGAGCAGTGGCGATTGATGCTTTCTCGCTACATTGGGGTGGTATGTTTTCATATATATTTCCACCTTTCTGCCTCTTAAGCCAATGTTTGCTTAAAATCAGACAAGATGCTGCTTCAAGGGTATTGGTAGTACTAGATTGGCCTACACAGCCATGGTATCCGTTGATATAAGAAATAACAACACAAATGTTGATAGAAATCCCAAAAAGAGTAATTTATTGCTGCACCCTGTACAGGGGAACAACATCCATTATATGATCGTTTGGATTTGTTGATTTGCAGGTTTTAAGAATGCCTTTTCTGGGGCGAGGACTGTCTGAGCATACTGTGGACATGCTTACGACAGCCTGGAGGAACAGCACTCAAAAACAGTACCTTTCTTATATTAAGAAATGGGAAGAGTTCTGTGTACAAAAGAATGTGCAATAAAGTACTGCAGATATTTCAAATGTTTAGAATTTCTGTCAAAACTTTATTATGATGAAGGTCTGAGTTGTAGTGTAATTAATTCAGCCAGAAGTGCATTGTCCTCATATTTGGTTCTGGATTCAGAAAGAAACTCAATTGGGTCACACCCAATTGTTTCCAGATTAATGAAAGGAATCTTTAATTCCAAACCACCGAAACATAGGTACGTGATAATCTGGGATGTAAGGGTAGTATTGAAACTACTTCGGGAATGGTCATCAAGTGTGTCTTTACCTTTGGTCAAGCTCAGTATGAAAGTATTCATGCTTATGGCATGAGTGACAGCACAACGAGTGCAAACACTTGGAAAATTACAAATATACAGTATGGAAGTAACTGAAGACAAGGTTACATTCTATATCTATGACCTACTAAAGTAAATAAGGCCAGGTGTGACAGGATTTTAAATTATGCTAGCAGCATATCCAAATGATCCATGTCTCTATATTAAGACATATTGATTACAATACATTGAGGTCACAAAGAATTTGAGAATACGGAAACTGGGTTGTTGATCACACACAAGAAACCACACAAGAGAGTTTCAATACAGATTATTTCCAGATGGATAAAACAAGTCTTAACAGCTGCTGGTATTAACACTTATGTTTTTACGTCTCACTCGCCCAGGGCAGCAGAAACGTCGGCGGCCAGGGCAAGAGACGTCCCCGTCGACCATATCCTCGCACTCCTATTTCCTTCGCTCCATAGATGCTGCTGCACCCGCTGAGTTTCTCCAGCATTTTTGTGTACCTTCGATTTTCCAGCATCTGCAGTTCCTTCTTTAACACATATCCTCGCACTCGCCGGGTGGTCCAATGAGTTGATGTTTCAACATTTTTACCATCGGCCTATTGTTAATGCGGGGTTGTTTGCAGAAACTATTTTAAGTACTGTGTAAATTCCTCTGGTTTAAAGGGGATCTGATTCATTTCATTATTTAAATGAATTGCTGCTTTACAAGGAAGGCACTTTTCTGACATTTCAGGAGTTGCAACAGACTTATGGACTTCGAGGAAATGATTTTTTCAGATATCTTCAACTCAGAGATTATGTAAAATCGAATACTCAAAATTTTCGAATTAGAAATTCAGAAATTCTTGACGAATGTTGGAATAAACATCCTTATACAGAAAAAATAATATCTTATACATATAATATTTTATTATACAGTGACATTCCATCGACGGACTTACACAGACAAACATGGGAAAAATAATTAAATCAAATAATAACGAAAGATACTTGGGAAGAACGTTTACAACACACCCGGATCCAAAATTAATAATACTCGGAACATTAGAATTAAATCAAACATTTACAACAACACAAAGAAACTTTATTGATTATTTATTTATAATAACGGGAAAAAAATTAATTCTAAAATTTTGGAAAGGCCCTATAACCCCCACAATCAAAATGTGGATTATAGAAATGACGGAGACCTTAAACGTGGAAAGAATCAGAGTTTCCCTGTTGGACAAACAGTAATTATTCGTTGGAACATGGTCTCCCTTTATTGATTATTTAAAGGGTCAGAATGGTTCAGCACAGGAACCTGACTAACACTCGGGCTAAAGAATGGATGAAATGCTAGACTCTGAAATGTACGAATATATCTCGAATGAAGTTTTTTATTTTAATAATTTTTCCATTCTTCTTTAACTATCTTTTTCTTTTCTGGTTTTTTTTCTTTTTTTTTTTCTCTTTATTTTCTTCTCTCTCTTTTCTTCCTTTACTTCATCTATCTTTTTAGTTCTATCTGGTTTAAAAAAAACAAAAAAAGGCAAAAGGCATTGGAGACAATGTAATAATAATTGACAATATTATCAATTCAAAAAAGTAAGACTGTAATGATGTTAATAGGTTGTGTACTTATCTCCAATAAAAAATATTTTCAACAAAAAAAAAAGAAATGAATTACTGCATTTGTGGTACAAATGTTATTATGAATGCATGATTGATTATTCTCGTTCCGAGTCAATCTATGCAGTGAGAAGCCGGGATTGATCCACGGCATGAAATCACAAAGCTTTAAAATCTTCACGTAGTCACTCACGTGACTCCGAAGTAAAATAGTAAGATTAAACGAGAACTTACCTAAGTTTGAAGTTTGATCTTTATTTTATGAGGAGTTACGTAGGTGATTACGTGCCCACCACGACCATACCCTATATCATAAAGGTCAGATGGAAGTTCTTGTATTACTCGTTTTATTGTGAGACTATATTACTTCGGTTGTTGTTGTTTGTGATTTCACACCGCTGCTTTGAAGATTGACGCGCAGGCGCACTGGCGGGGTTCTTCACGTAATCACCTACGTAACTCCTCATAAAATAAAGATCAAACTTCAAACTTAGGTAAGTTCTCGTTTAATCTTACTATTTTGGTCGCCGAATTATAGGAAGGGTGTCAACAAAATAGTGAGAGTACAGAGGAGATTTACTAGAATGTTGCCTGGGTTTCAGCATCTAAGTTACAGAGAAAGGTTGAACAAGTTAGGTCTTTATTCTTTGGAGCGCAGAAGGTTAAGAGGGGACTTGATAGATATCTTTACAATTATGAGCGGGTTAGACAGAGTTGACGTGGATAAGCTTTTTCCATTGAGAGTAGGGAAGATTCAAACAAGGGGACATGACTTGAGAATTAAGGGACAGAAGTTTAGGGGTAACATTAGGGGGAACTTCTTTACTCAGAGTGTGGTAGCTGTGTGGAATGAGCTTCCAGTGGAAGTGGTGGAGGCTGGTTCGATTTTATCCTTTAAAAATAGATTGGATGGGTATATGGACGGGAAAGGAATGGAGGGTTATGGATGAGTGCAAGTAGATGGGACTAGGGGGAAGTATTTTTTTTTTTTAATGTTCGGCACGGACTTGAAGGGCCGAGATGGCGCGTTTCCGTGCTGTAATGGTTATATGGTTATATGGTTATATGATGTCTTTTTCGGACTGTTAGCAGACCAATTCCCCACCTGGGAAACAAAAGGTTCTATCGTATCGTATAACGATTTTCACCTGAGAGCATTTGTGCTTCTCGTGAATAGATGTGCTTTTGTCATCACTTCTTCAGTACGGATAGTAAACACGTCATCTGGTTGTGGTAGATACGGTGTCCCCATCTAAACGTAAAGTAAAAGTAAAAGTAAAAGTAAACTTTATTGTCAATTCAAATAATGCAACAAGTAGTTACACAGAGGATTCAAATTGCGTTTCCCCATACTCCAATGTGCAAGTAATATTTCTAACACAGACAGACAATATACCAATAAAGATAGACAATGGACATATACATTATATAAAATATTCGCAGTGTGCCAAAGTGTAGTAACATTTTGAGGTATGTTATTAAGGTGCAATAATAAAAGGTGCAATATAGAAAAGTGCAAATAGCATACTGCAGACATTGAGTTAAATTTAATTTGACAGTCAGTTGGTCTTTGTTTGTGTAATGTTCATGGAATTTTCTTGAGTGTGTTGAGTAGTCTGATGGCCTGAGGGAAAAAGCTGTTTTTGAATCTGGTGGTTTTGCTCCGCATGCTGTGGTAGCGCTTGCCGGATGGTAGGAGGGTGAAGAGTTTGTGTGCTGGGTGGGTGGTGTCTTTGATGATATTGGTTGCTCTCTTGCGACAGCGAGATGGGTATAAGTCCTGGATTGCTGTTTGGGGTGATCTAGTGATCTTCTCCGCTGTCCTCACCACTCTCTGTAGGGCCTTCTGGTCAGCAGCAGAGCAACTGCCATAACAGACTGAGAGACTGCTGGTAAGAATGCTCTCAATGACACCCCTGTAAAAATTGGTGAGGGCAGAAGGGGGGAGGTCGACTCTCCTCATCCGTCGAAGGAAGTGGAGGCGTTGCTGTGCTTTCTTGACTAGGGAGATGGTGTTGGTGGACCATGTCTGATCATCTGTGATGTGCACTCCCAGGAACTTGGTGCTTTTCACAGACCCCACTGCACTGCCATTTATGGTGAATGGGCTGTGTGCTGTCTGTTTCTTCCTGAAGTCCACAGTTATTTATTTTGTTTTATTGACATTGAGTTGAAGGTTATTGACGTCACACCAGTTGATGAGTTGTTGTACCTCCTCTCTGTAGGCTGAGTCGTCATCGTGGCTGATGAGGCCCACCACTGTTGTGTCATCTGCGAACTTGATGATGTGGTTCGAATTGTGTTTGGCACAACAGTCATGTGTCATCAGCGTGAACAACAGAGGGCTCAGCACACATCCCTGTGGGAACCCGGTGTTCATGATGGTGGTCTCTGATGAGTTTTTGCCAACTCTTACTGTCTGTGGTCTGTCGGTGAGGAAGTCCAGTAACCAGTTGCATAGTGGGGTGCTGATGCCTATTTCGCCGAGTTTATTCACCACGTGTTGGGGGATGACTGTGTTGAAGGCGGAGCTGAAATCGATGAACAGCAACCGCACGTAACTGTTATTGTTTTCTAGATGAGCCAGGCTTAGATGGAGTGCTGTTGCTATGGCATCATCAGTGGAACGGTTGGGACGGTATGCAAACTGGAATGGGTCAAGTGTAGAGGGGAGACTGGATGTTATGTGGGCCTTGACCGACCTTTCAAAGCACCTTATCACGTGAGTGCTATGGGCCGGTAGTCGTTCAGTGTTGAGGCTGGGGATTTCTTGGGTAGCGCTATGATGGTGGTGGCTTTGAAGCATGCAGGTATGATGGCTTGGCTCAGAGAGGTGTTGTAGATGTCCGTGAGAACATCTGTGAGTTGGTCAGCACAGTCTCTGAGCACACGCCCCGGTATGTTGTCAGGACCTGCAGCTTTTCTGGGGTTCACCTTGAGTTGGGTCCTCCGCACATCAGCTGGGTCCAGGTGAAGTGTTTCATGATCTGGGCAGGGAGGGGCTTTTGTTAGTGTGGTGGTGTTGTCTTCCTCAAACCGGTTGAAGAAGGTGTTAAGTGTGTTGAGGAAGTCTGTGTTGTCCTCGCACGGTGGGGGTGTTGGCCTGTAGCCGGTGACAGACTGGATGCCTTGCCACAGGCGCTTGGGGTCCTTAATGTCTGTGAGTGTGCTTGAATTTTCTGTCCATAGACACGCTTGGCTGTTCTCACGCCCCGGTTCAAGTTGGCCCTAGCAGTACTAAGGGCGTCTTTGTCCCCGGACTTGAAAGCAGCATTCCGTGCTCTCAGGAGCTCACGTACCGCCCTGGTGAACCAGGGTTTGTTGTTGGCCCTCGTGGTGATGTTTTTGATGACGGTCACATCTTCCATGCATTTGAATATAGATCCAGTCACAGATTCAGTGTATTCCGTCTGGTTGACATGATGGTTGGTAGTGGCAGCCTCCCTAAAAACGGTCCAATCTGTGCAGTCGAAATAGTCTATGAGAGCTGAGGTGGCTCCTCTGGCCATGCTCTGATCTGCTTCACAGACGGCTTGTTCCTGGTCAATAGAGGTCTGTAAGCTGGAATTAGCATAACAGAGAGATGGTCTGAGTTCCCCAGGTGGGGATGGGGTGCAGATCTGAATGCCTGTCTGATGTTGGTGTAGACTTAGTCGAGTATGTTATTTCCCCTGGTTGCAAAGTTCACATGTTTGTAATAATGTGGTAGTACTGTCTTCAGTTTGGCCTGATTGAAATCGCCAGCGATTATGTAGACAGAGTCCGGGTTAGAGTTCTGCATTGAGCTGATAGACTGATACAATGTAGACAGTGCGCCCTTTGTGTTCGCACTGGGTGGAATGTACACAGCTGTGATGTTGATGGCTGTGAATTCCCTAGGCATGTAGAATGGTCGGCATTTAATTGCGTGTGAGTACAATTAGATCAATATGATGCTTACATCTACAAGGGGTCCCTTAGCTATACTGCATGGAAATAGGCCTCTCGGACCATCATGTCTATGTAGACAAAATGTACCTTTCCAACGTGCCTGCATTTAGACGATAGTCCTTTAAACCTTTTCCATCGATATACATTTTGGAAAGCCCTTTACACACTTAGAACCCATGTGTCCTTGACCTAGAGTTTGTAACCCATACTTTATTAGTACGGGTGTCAGAGGTTACGGCGAGAAGGCAGGATAATGTGGTTAGGAGGAAAAGATAGATCAGTCATGATTGAATGCGGAGCAGACTTGATGGGCCGAATGGCCTAATTCTGCTCCTATCACTTATGAACCTACGTAACGTGGATTTGTCTAGCATGGATATTGCTGGCCATGAATTCAGCGCCGTCGTCAGTGTCGTGTGTCCACCAAGTTTCCTTTTTTATGGATTTAGTGCAGAAGTTATATTGCAACTACTTTTCTGGCGGTTGAAATCGCACCCAAATTGCTGTAGACTCAGAGTCGTGCAGATAACAGGGCTAGCACTTTCAATTCTACAGTTGCCTGGGTATGACTTGCATTTATGTTAAATTGTTAACATAGATTTAAGGATTATCATTCGGGTAATTTAATGGAGGCACAGTCAACGTTTGGTTATGAGTTTTTCCATCGTCCCTCCTTTAAGAGCATTAAATTGCCATCAGCTTGAGAGAAACGTCCTCAACCTAGTGCGCACCAGCTTCTCGTTCGCACTAAGCAAACAGCTAACAATGGCATGTTTCCTTTATCATCGTAACTCTTTTGCATATATATCATGCATGTGTTCTATATCTCTCTAATTCACCGTCCATATCCCTCGATTCCCTTTCCCCTGACTCTCAGTCTGAAGAAGGTGTCGACCCCTAACCCATTCCTTCTCTCCGGCGATGCCGCCTTTCCCGCTGAGTTACCCCAGCATTTTGTGTCTATCCTCAGTTTGTTTGTGCAAAGGAGTGGAACTAACATCGGTGATGTGATTGTCCCCCCGTGTTTGCCCGATCCATATATTGACTTCCGTGCTCTAACACACATTCTGTTCAAACCACGTATTGAGACTCTTCTTACGCAGCCATTCTGACAGAAAATGCTTGAGCCGCCATCAGGCCTGATTTATGCAATTGATTACCCCCTGCTGGCCCCATGTCTGGTCTCCCAGATTTTGCACACCGCTCTCTCTCATCTTGACTGCCAGAAGGGGGGCTATGTGAGGATGCTGTTCATAGACTTCAGTTCAGCCTTCAACACGATAGTCCCCACCAGACTGGCCGAGAAGCTGCTGTAATTGGGGCTCAACACCCCCCTGTGTGACTGGGTCCTGGACTTTCTCACCACCAGGCCCCAGGTAATCAACATGGGAGGAAATTCATCAAAGTCCCTCACCCTGAGCACAGCATCCCCCCATGGTTGCGTCCTCAGCCCCCTACGTTCAACTCGAACTCTATAAACAAGTTTGCTGATGACACTGTGGTGGTGGGCCTGATCTCCGATAACGATGAGAAGGCCTACCGGGAGGAGGGGGCTGACCTGTCACTCCGGTGTCAGGACAACAGCCTCCTCTTGAATATATAAACAACTAAGGAGCTGATCGTGGACTTTAGGAGGGCACATCATCCGAGGACGTACACACCATTGAAGATAAATGGGGATACTGTGAATAGGGTGAGCTGCTTTAAATACCTGGGAGTCCACATCTCTGAGGATATGACATGCACATCACACGCTGCAGAACTGGTGAGTAAGGCAAGGCAGCGCCTTTACCACCTCAGGCAATTGAGGAAATTCAGAGTGTCTCTGAGGATCCTCCAGTGCTTCTACTCAGCGGCTGTGGAAAGCATCTTCTCCGGAAATATCACGATTTGGTTTGGGAACTGTTCTGCCCAGGACAAGAAGGCTCTGCAGAGAGTAGTGCGTTCGGCCGAACGTACTATGGGAACTACACTCGCCCCCCTGTAGGAACAATACATCAGAAGGTGCAACTCCAGAGCCAACAAGATCACGGGAGACCCCTTCTACCCCTGCAACGGACTGTTCCAGCTGCTCCGGTCAGGCAAACGCGTCCGTTGCCATGCTGTGAAAACGGAGAGGATGAGAAGGAGTTTCTTCCCAGAGGTCATTAGGGCTGTAAACTCCTATCTCACCAGGGGCTAACTTTATTGTACCATTTTACTGTTGTGTGGTGTCTTTTTTTAAATTGTTGTTTTTTAACTTTTTTCCTCCCACAAATATGTAATATGGGAATATGTGATTCTGTTCCATTCTGTTTTGTATTTTTTTTTCTGCACAATCCGCGAACATTGCCACTTTAATTTCACTGCACATCTCGTATGTGTATGTGACGAATAAGCTTGACTTGACTTGACTTGACGCTTGTTGGTTTTCCGGGCAAGTTTGACCATAGCAGTGCTGAGAATTCTGGTCAATTGAATCAACTGCTTTTGTTGGTATCTCAGTACAGTTGTGTGTAAGTTGCGTAAAGTTATTCATTCTATCTGCTTGCAGGAATAATATTTAAAGAAAGGTGTATCATCTTACGAATGTATTTCGCTATTCGACGTTATTAGCTTACTGTAGTTTAGAGATACAGCGCGGAATCAGGACCTTCGGCCCACTGAGTCCTTGCTGACAAGCGATCTCCGCAGACCCACACTACCCCTTGCATACCAGGGACAATTTACATTCATACCAAGACAATTAACCTCGAAACCTGTACGTCTTTAGGGTGCGCGAGGAAGCCGGAAATCTCGGAGAAAAAACACACGGAAGTCACGGGGAGAACGTACACACTCCGTACAGACAGGACCCGTAGACGGGATCGAACACGGATCTCCGGCGCTGTAAGCGTTGTACGGTACAATTTATAGATTGAGCCGACAGGCGTTTTCCTTTCAATTGTATATCAAATGGTGGTAAGATCGAGGGATCGTGGAATAAAAGTGGTTCTCAAAAACACATCGAAAAATGGTCCGCACTTTTTGACTACACGTGCGGATGCATGTGGACTAAAATCTTCAGTTGCTATGTTTCCATCCTAGAATGTTAAGGTCTGTTGCCTGGCCTGCTTATAGTGCCCAATCATTGCTGTTTTCGTTTAATATTTTCATCGCTTGTTCATTTTGGTTATTTACGTTTGAACGTTTACAATTGACATCAGGTGCTGAAGAAACTCAGTGGGTCAGGCAGCATCTGTGGAGGGAATGGACAGACGACGTGCCCCTCATTGCCACTATCTACCTCATTGGTGACCCTCGGACTCTCCTTGTTCGGACTTTACTGGCTTTACCCTGCACTAAATGTTACCCCCTCGTAGTCGTGTATTGTCTTTCTGGATAGTACGCAACAAACGCGTTTCGCTGTACCTCGGTACACGTGACAATAAACTAAACTAAACTAAACTAAACGTTTCGGGTCGGGACTTCTTGGAGGCTGATAAAACCTGCCACGCTATCATCTATCATCACTCGAGGAGAAAGCAAAGTAATAGCAAATGTCTGAAATGTGCGTATATATAGATCTATTGATTAAAACTTCCTCCCGTCCCTTCCCTGCATCTGTAGTTACCATTGTCGCTCTCGTGATCCTGTACCGGGGAAAGTTCGGACTTTCCAAATGCAGCACCTGCTACCTCATGGCCATCGGCGGAATACTGCAACGTATCATTGGTTTTTACATTCCTGGAAACTACCTGTCTCCTACTCCCGTCTGTCGGGCCAAAACCGTACTCATTTATGCAACCAGGGAGGCCTCGGTTTGGCTTAATTTCGACCGCTTTTTAGCTATCTGTTGTAAGAAGATGAAACTCGGATATTGCCCGAACAGAACGGCCACTGTGATCAGCGGCACAGTGGCGATCCCAAGCTGTTTAAAAAATGTCCACTGGTACTTTGCGTAAGCCGCTATGTATATAATGAATAATCTGCACTGGTATTGTCGAATAAGGCCGATCTTTTACACCTCGCGTCTCTGGCAAGTATTTTCTTATTTTGGTTCGTTAGCTACTCCCTTTCTTCCATTTTTTAAAATTATTTTTCTTCTCAATGCGACAAATAATATATAATATTGGCCAACCGGGTTCGCCGTGCACTGAGGGAAAGAAAGCGACTGATATCAATTCTGACCCACACGGAGAAAATCGGGGGAAATCCATAATTTTACTCTTCAGTATATCTGCCAATTTCATACTGTTATGTCTTACTTTTGCGATACATTACCTGTATTATAGGATTGCCAATATTTATTATTTTACTGGTTACAGTGATCCGGTTTATATCCTGCAAGAGACTGGATATATGCTCCTACTAACGAGTTGCTGGAGGAGCACGTTTATTTATGCAGTGACTCAGAATAAGTTCAGAGAGGAAGCACAGTAAATATTCATTTGGCTAATCAATCAGATTGTTCGTGCTTTTAGATAACAGGCCTGAATATGGACGCTGATATTATAACAATAGCGCGGTTTCTAAAATAGGAAAGAATTAACTGGAATTTAGAAGGATGTGTGGGGATCTTATAGAAACATAAACATTCTTCATGAATTCGACAGGCTAGTTGCAGGTATAATGTTCCCGATGTCGGTGTAGTCCGGAACCAAGGGTCACAGTGTAAGAATAAGGAATAGGCCATTTAGGGCTCAGATGAGGAACATCGCTTTCACCCAGAGAGATGCGAATCTGTGGAAATCTCTGCCACAGAGGCAGTGGAGGCCAATTCACAGGATGTTTTCAGGAGAGAGTTAGATATACCTCGTAGGGCTGACGGAATCAAGCAATATGGGTAGAAAGCAGGAACGGGGTACTGATTTTGGATGATCAGCCATGATCATATTGAATGGCGGTGCTGTCGAAAAGCCGAATGGCCTACTCCTGCAGCTATTCTCTATGTTTCTATGTTTCTATGTGTCCGTAAGCCTAAAATGCCATTCATATTTGTTGTGATCGATACTATTTCCAATTCCACTTTAGCTCCGAAATTCAACACCAACTTGTTTTCAGTTTCCAGTTTCCAGATGTCTCCTCTACATAATTATTCAGCATTCTCAGCGGTTAAATGACTGTCCTTTTTCACCTATCTGACTTCTTTGCAAATCTTCATCTGCCTATATATATTTCCAATATTATTCTCGCATATGAAACACCCAGTTCTTTTTCATATTTATTATTGACTAACTTACATACATTTAGTTTTGTCTCCTCGTCGCAGTTATTGAAAGTCAATGCAAACAACTGACGCGGTACCCAATATTTACTGGCTTCCGTCTCCCGGATGAAGTGCGTTGACCCGTTAAAGCACTACCCCGGATGATACAATGTTAAGGTCATGAGGTCATAAGTGATAGCCATGCTAGACAAATTCACATTACGTAGGTTCATAAGTGATAGTAGAATTACGCCATTCGGCCCATCAAGTTTACTGCGCCATTTAACCATGGTTGATCTATGCTTCCCTCCTAACTCCATTCTCCTACTTTCTCCCCACAACGCCTGATACCCGTACTAATCATGAATCTATCGATCTCTGACTTAAAAATATCCATTGATTTGGCCTCCACAGCCTACTGTGGCAAAGAATTCCACATATTCACCACCCTCCGACAAAGGAAATTCCTCCTCATCTTTTTTCCGAAAGGAAAGTCCTTTAATTCTGAGTTTATTGCCTCTAGTTCTAAGGTTTTCTTCTTGTGGACACATCCTCATTTCACATTAAATACTCGATAAAAACGTATCACGCACATCCTCATACGCCAGTAGCGTCATCTTATATCTCAAAGGCATCTGTGGGATATTCAATGATAATTTTGGCACCGCACATCATGTGCTTCTCTGCCCAATGTTAATTGTTTCCATCATTACGCTTCTCTTTGTTTCCTACATATATTTGCCTTCCCACCTGTGGTCAGAATACTGCCCCAGTGTCACAATGTGTGTCCCCGGTTTCTGAATCAGTCTGCGAGCTGTCTCAATGTACTTTCGTCCTCCATCTCATTCATTGTAATTTCCCAATTCCCCGTTAACTTAGTCTCCTGTCAGAAACTCAAGGCATGGCGTAGCTACTCCCTCACAGCGGCAGAGACCCGGGTTCGAGACTGGCTACCGGTGCTTGTCTGTACGGTGTATGTACGTTCTCCCCGTGACCTGCGTGGGTTTACTCAGAGAACTTCGGTTTCCTCCCGCACTCCAAAAACGTACAGGTTTGAATGTTAATTGGCTTGGTATAGATGTAACTATCTGTCCCCAGTGTTTGTAGGGTGGCGTTAATGTGCGATGATCGCTTGTCGGTGCGGACTGGGGGGTGTTTCTGCGCTGTGTAGGAAGGAACTGCAGATGCTGGTTTAAACCGATGATAGACATAAAACGCGGGAGTAACTCAGTGGGACAGGCAGCATCGATGGAAATGCATGGGTGACGCTTCCGGTCGAGACCCTTCTTCAATCTTATGTCAGCGGTGAAGGAGATACATAGCTAAGTAAGTGAAAAGTGTTAAAACAGGACAAAGGAAACGGACATCAAGGAAAATGTAGAATATACCATTGTTAGCTAGGAGAAGGTGACAACGAAGCAAACAGAGATAAATTGTTTTCGGAAACAGTAAGACTGGTCCAAGAACTGGGAAGGAGAGTGATGGAGAGAGAGGGAAAGCAAGGGTTACTTGAAGTTAGAGAAATCAATGTTCATACCGCTGGGGTGTAAGCTACCCAAGCGAAATATGAGGTGCTGTCCCTCCAATTTGCACTGGGCCTCATTCTGACAATGAAGGAGGCCCAGGAGAGACTGTATCTCTAAATTAAACTAAAGTAAACTGGTGAAAAGCTGCGATTAAAAGTGACGTTAATATTGTTTATTCATAAATGCATTACCGTTCCCTGTACATCGTCATCCGCACAATAGTTATTTTAAGCTCTTCACTCTTAACACACAAATGCTTCCTAATAATTTCCCTTGTGATTCTAAAGACAATATTAAAATACACAATCCGTGAAGTTTCTTGATAGAATTTGTCGCGTTTGCTTGACTCATATTTCTCACAGTTGATACCGCCAACAGTCTCCTTTGTAAGAGCATGGTTTTATAAACTGGAAGTGGAGGAAGGAACTGCAGATGCTGGTTTACACCGAAGATAGAAACGAAATGCTGGAGCAACTCAGGTGGACAGGCATCTCTGGACAAAACGAGACACAAAATGCTCCAGAGATGCTACCCAAACAGCTGAGTCCAGCATTGTGTCTATCTTGAAGGGGAACATACCATAGATGAAAATGTTGAAGTTGTGTTTTGAATGATCTTCGTTTTGACATGCTATTACCGTCTTAGATCGCAGGGCAGCACCCATCAGTTATCGAAGCCCTTATACCTACTCCATGCCGTTCCGCAAGGAATATTAGGCTGAGTCGAAAGTAGCACCTTTGATATCTTCATGTCTCTTAAGCTTAGTTAACAACTCTCAGATTAGTAAGAGTTAGATTCGGCCTCCTGGTACATATTCCATCTCCGTGTTCCGATCTCATTTCAGGCGACGTCGCACAAAATGCAAAAGAGCAGAACCCTTTAAATAGCGTCTTGTGTTTCGCCAGCCATCTCTCATGCTTGGCAAGTGTTTGGCAGGGAAGGCGAGGGCGGCCTGGGTTCCTGGTATTATGCTTGGCAATACCGATAAGGAAATAGCATCCATGAATTTAATTGTGGAGATTTGAATCTGACTTCTATCTTATTCAGCGTTCGCGTTTGTCATTGTTGGTGGTGCTCAGCACAGTTTTCACTGTCGTAGTTTCGCGCGGCACGGTGGCTCAGCGGTGTGGCTGTCTTACAGCACCAGAGACCCGGGATCGACCCTGACTACGGGTGCTGTCTGCATGGAGTTTGTACGTTCTCCACGTGCCTGCGTGGGTTTTCTACTGGTGCTCCGGTTTCCTTCACATACTCCAATGACGTACAGGTTTGCAGGCTAATTGGTAAATTTGTAAATTGTCCCTAGTGTGTGTAGGATAGTGTTATTTTGCGGGATCGCTGAAGGGCTCGGTTCAATTTAGTTTAGTTTAGTTAGCCTGACTTCGGTGGTGGGAAAGATACTGGAGTCAATTATTAAACAGGTAATATTGGGTCATTTCGATAGCAGTAATAGGATTAGTCCAAGTCAGCATGGATTTATGAAAGGGAAATCATGCTTGACTAATCTTCTGGAATATTTTGAGGATGTGACAAGTAAAATGGACGAAGGGGTGCCAGTGGATGTAGTGTATCTAAACGTTCAGAAAGCCTTTGATAAGGTCCCGCACGGTAGACTGGTGACTAAAGTTAGAGCACATGGTAATGGAGGTAGTGTGTTGACATGGATAGAAAATTGGTTGGCAGACAGGAAGCAAAGTGTAGGAGTGAACGGGTCCTTTTCAGAATGGCACGCAGTGGCGAGCGGAGTGTCGCAAGGCTCGGTGTTGGGCCGCAACTGTTTACCATATATATTAATGATTTGGAAGAGGGAATTAGGAGCTGCACTAGCAAGATTGCGAAGGACACAAAGCTGGGTGGCAGTGTGAACTGTAAAGATAATGTTTGGAGGTTGCACGGTGACCTGGACAGGTTGAGTGAGTGGAAGATGCGTGGCAGATGCAGTATAATATAGATAAATGTGAGGTTATCCACGGCAAAAATAAGGGGGCAGATTATTATCTCAATGGGATTACGTTAGGTAAGGGGGAGGTACAGCGAGACCTGGGTGTCCTTCTAGGCCGTTCACCGAACGTTGGCGTGCAGGGAGTGACGACTGCGAATGGAATGTTGCCCTTCATAACAAGAGGATTTCAATATAGAAGTAAAGAGGTTCTTCTGCACTTGTATAGGGCTCTGGTGACCATATCTGGAGTATTGTGTCCAGTTTTGGTGTCAGAATTTGAGGAAGCACATCCTTTTGATTGAGGCAGTGCAGCGTAGGTTCACCAGATTGATCCCTGGGATAGCGGGACTGTCATATGAGGAAAGATTGAAAAGACTAGGCTTGTATTCACTGGAGTTTAGAAGGATGAGGGGGTTCTTATAGATACATGTAAAATTATAAAAGGGCTGGACAAGGTCACTAGGATTCCTTAGACGAAATCTCTGGTTCTGCCCAAAGGAAGTGAAAACCACAGCATATACAGCATTGGTTAGACCCTTACTGGAATACTCTTCATGCGCCTGGGACCCATATAAAACTGGTCATATCAACAAACTAGAAGGGTTACAGAGGAAAACAGCACGCTTTTGCATCGACAAATACAATAGAGGTAGCAGTGTCAACCAGATGCTGTCCGACCTGGAGTGGGAAACGCTGGACACAAGAAAGGCAAGAAACAGACTAGCCATGTCATACAAGATTCAAAAGAGGAGAGTGGGCATAACTGCAGATAGATACATAACATACACAACAGAAGGGAGAACAAGAAAGAGAAATAATATGCAAATAGAAATCCCATTCGCCAGGACAGATATTTATAAGAACTCATTCTTTGTAAGAACGTTAAGGGAATGGAATAAACTAGACAACAATATAGTCAAACCACCTTCACTAGACAGTTTTAAGGGGGCACTAACAACATGTTAGTATGCACAACACATCCAGGTTGGCGATATGCAGAGTAATGCCCTCCCGACTACAAATTCAGACTGTTGAGAAGGTAGACGCGCCTGCAAGTTGGGGGCAATGCGTGAGTGGATACAGCGGGTATCGTGTAAAAGGAGCGTACGGATAATATTAACATAATATCAAGGGGGTGGTTAGTGTTTGTGTGCGTGTGTGTGTGGGGGGGGGGGTTAGTGTGGGTGTGTAGGCGGGGTGGATAGTGTGTGTGTGACGCCGCAGGCCGCGCCCCCCCCCCCCCGCAATAGCGAGTTGGGTGGACGGGACCCAACGACTTTTCCAAAAATGAATGAATCCCACTGCTTCCGTGCGATGGAGTAAAACTGCGCCCACTGATGGAATCCTTCAACAAGGAGGAAACACAAAAAACATAAAACAACACTGAAGTGAAATATGTTTTGTCTGCGCAATGACTGGTGTGCGTCTGCACTATCTTTGAGTCCTGAAAAGCGCTATATAAATAAAATCTATTATTATTATTATTATTATTATCTAACAAGGAGTGCCTGGATTAGTAGCGGAGGCGGATTCCAACGTAGCGTTTGATAATTAGATTGGTAAGGATCTTTTGAAGATTTATTTTAAGATAAAGGGCGAAGCGCGACTGTTGCTGCCTCCCGAGGCTGTCTGTACTGAGTTTGTACGTTCTCCCAGTGACCTACGTGGGTTTTCTCCGAGATATTCGGTTTCCTCCCACACTTGAACGACGCTCAGGTTTGCAGGTTAATTTGCTTTGTGTAAATATAAATTGTCCCGAATGTGTGTATGATAATGTTAGTGTGCGGGGTTCGCTGGTCGACTTGGACTTTGTGTGCAGTAGGACGCTGTATCTCTGAACTAGAACTAATTGAAAATATTGAGCGTTGTGAGAAGAGAGCATACTGGGACAGTTAACCTTATTGATGACTGCTGTGACATTACGGACTGAATGGCACTTTCGGTGATGCAGCATGTTCTAATGCCGTCATATCCTCGACTGATGTCATATTTTTTCACTTTGCGGATTTTCCAACCAGAACGTCGCAAAGTTCGCAACTGGCTCATCGCACACACCCAAACATCTATATTAATAAAACTAATATCACTTTCTGACTTTCTGACTTTCTGTTTCGTGATTTCAGAAGGGTTTTAAATTTTATGTAAAAACGCACTTGAGAACCATGGGCGATTTTAAATTGTTACAGCCAGATTTATCACTTCTGAAACTTTTTAGATGCCAAAGGAATCAAGAAAAAACACAAAGAATGCATTGCTGTTGATGAAATGCAGTGAGCAAACGCGATAATTCCCAATATTTTCAATCTAGATATCTGCACGGCCAATGTTCGCCAAGCACTGTAGCTGTTGTTATCCCTTCAGCTCTCGCTTCTATCTACCGTCATTTCTCCTCAATTTAGTAATTCTGAAGTAGGATACATGTCTCTCACGCTTATCCCGATTTCCATAATTATTTACAGCGCAAAAATTGACAATTTCGGCGGGTCTTAACGGGCCCGCTACGCTGTAAACAATGGGAAGTGCTTACCTGCAGTTATCGCGTGTATTCCAGTTGGCATAGCGTAGCAACAGTATGGGTCACGGGTCGTGACCCGACTGCCGTGCAACCTCCCTATATGTGTGTGTGTGTGTGAGTCTCTGTGTGTGTGTGTGTGTGTGTGTGTGTGTGTGTGTGTGTGTGTGTGTGACTGTGTGTGAGAGTGCGTGTCTGAGAATCTGTGTGTGTGTGTGTGTGTGTCTGTGTGTGTGTGTGAGTCTGTGTGTGTGTGTGTGTTTGTGTATGTGTCTGAGTGTGAGTGAGTCTGTGTGTTTATGAGTGAGTCTGTGTGTGTGAGTGAGTCAGTGTGCGTGAGTGAGTCTGTGTGTGTGAGTGTGTGAGTGTGTGTGAGGGTGTATGTCTGAGAGTATGTGTGTTGCACGTAAGGTCCGCGGGTCAAAGGGCTTGACGCACGGAGCCGTTTAATCCATCTGGAGGCCATCGCAGCTTCCGGTATACGTTGTTAATACATGAAAGGCGTACTTTCCTACCTGTTAAAAACCGTCAAAATTGTGAATGTTTTCACTGTAAATAATTGTGTATGTCGGGGTAACCGTGAGATACATCTATCCTACTTCCGAATTCCAATAGTGAAGATAAATGAAGGTAAAGAGAAGCGAGAGCTGAAGGGATAACAACAGCTAAACTGCTTGGCAAACATTGGCCGTACATATATCGCGATTGAAAATGTTGGGAATTATCACGTTTGCTCACTGCATTTCATCAACAGGAAGGCATTATTTGTGTTTTTCTTGATTCCTTTGGTATATAAAAAGTTTTGGAAGTAATCAATCTGGTTGTAAAATTTTGAAATCGCCCATGATTTTGAAGTGGGTTTTTACATACAGAATGAAAACGCCTCTGAATCTAAATTGATCTTTCAAAAATTCTCCAGACTTACGAGTGGTGTGTGGAAAAGTAAGTTTTCTATCATTATGCTATTGAGATGTATATTTTGGCAAATAATAAAATGTCCTGACAGCTTAAACACCCACTCCCTTTCAATAAAAGTAAGTGGTAGGCAGACAAATCCAGGACAAAAATCAAAAATGGCCATTTTTCAACATCATTGTATAAGGGTTAAGAGTGTTGTAAAAACAAGCCTGAAGGCTTTGTGTCTCAATGCAAGGAGCATTCGTGATAAGGTGGATGAGTTGAATGTGCAGATAGCTATTAATGACTATGATATAGTTGGGATCACGGAGACATGGCTCCAGGGTGACCAAGGCTGGGAGCTGACCATCCAGGGATATTCAATATTCAGGAGGGGTAGGCAGAAAGGAAAGGAGGTGGGGTAGAGCTGCTGGTTAGAGAGGAGATTAACGCAGTAGAAAGGAAGTACATTAGCTTGGAGGATGTGGAATCGATATGGGTAGAGCTGCGAAACAAGGGGCAGAAAACGCTAGTGGGAGTTGTGTACAGGCCACCTAACAGTAGTAGTGGAGTTGGGGATGGCATCAAACAGGAAATTAGAAATGCGTGCAACAAAGGTAAAACAGTTGTAATGGGTGACTTCAATCTACATATAGATTGGGCGAATCAAATTGGCAGGGGTGCTGAGGAAGAGGATTTCTTGGAATGTATGCGGGATAGTTTTCTAAATCAACACGTAGAGGAACAAATGAGAGAGCAGGCTATTCTAGACTGGATATTGAGTAATGAGGAAGGGGTAGTTAACAGTCTTGTTGTGCGTGGCCCCTTGGGCAAGAGTGACCATGATATGGTTGCGTTCTTCATTAGGATGGAGAGTGACATAATTAATTCAGAAACAAGGGTTCTGAACTTAAAGAAAGGAACTTTGAAGGAATGAGACGTGAATTGGCCAAGATAGACTGGCAATTCATTCTTAAAGGGTTGACGGTGGATATGCAATGGAAGGGATTTAAAGGCTGCATGGATGAACTACAACAATTGTTCATCCCAGTTTGGCAAAAGAATAAATCAGGGAAGGTAATGCATCCGAGGATAACACGGGAAATCAGGGATAGTATCAAAACAAAAGATGAAGCATACAAATTAGGCAGAAAAAGCAGCCTACCAGAGGACGGAGAAATTCAGAGTCGAGCAGAGGAGGACAAAGGGTTTAATTAGGAAAGGGAAAATAGATTATGAAAGAAAACTGGCAGGGAACATAAAAACTGACTGCAAACTTTTTTATAGATATGTGAAGAGAAAAAGATTAGTTAAAACAAATGTAGGTCACTTGCAGTCAGAAACAGGTGAATTGATCATGGGGAACAAGGACATGGCAGACAAATTGAATAACTACTTTGGTTCTGTCTTCACTTGGGAAGACTTAATTAATCTGCCGGAAATAGCATGGGACCGGGGGTCAAATGAGATGGAGGAACTGAGTGAATCCAGGTTAGCCGGGAAGTGGTGTTAGGTAAATTGAATGGATTAAAGGCCGATAAATCCCCAGGGCCAGATAGGCTGCATCCCAGAGTACTTAAGTAAGTAGCCCCAGAAATAGTGGATGCATTAGTGATAATTTTTGAAAACTCTTTAGATTCTGGAGTAGTTCCTGAGGATTGGAGTGTAGCTAATGTAACCCCACTTTTTAAAAAGGGAGGGAGAGAGAAAACGGGGAAGTACAGACCAGTTAGTCTAACTTCGGTCGTGGGGAAACTGCTAGTGTCAGTTATTAAAGATGGGATAGCAGCTCATTTGAAAATGGTGAAATCATTGGACAAATTCAGCATGGATTTAATAAAGGTAAATCATGTCTGACGAATCTTATAGAATTTTTCGAGGATGTAACTAGTAGGGTGGATAAGGGAGAACCAGTGGATGTGTTATATGTGGACGTTCAAAAGGCTTTCGACAAGGTCCCACATAAGAAATTAATATACAAATTTAAAGCACAAGGTACTGCGGGTTCAGTATTTATGTGGATAGAGAACTGGAAGGCAGACAGGAAGCAAAGAGTAGGAGTAAACGGGTCCTTTTCAGAAAGGCAGGCAGTGACTAGTGGGGTACCGTAAGGCTCAGTGCTGGGACCTCAGCTATTTACAATATATATTATTGATTTGGACGAGCGAATTGAATGCAACATCTCCAAGTTTGCGGATGACACGAAGCTGGGGTGCAGTGTTAGCTGTGAGGAGGGGGCTAGGAGGCTGCAAGATGACCTGGATAGGCTGGGTGAGTGGGCAAATGCATGGCAGAGGCAGTATAATGTGGATAAATGTGAGGTTATCCACTTTGGTGGCAAAAACAGGAAAGTAGACTATTACCTGAATGGTGGCCGATTACGAAAAGGGGTGTGCAACGAGACCTGGGTGTCATGGTACACCAGTCATTGAAAGTGTGCATGCAGGTGCAGCAGGCAGTGAAGAAAGCAAATGGTATGTTAGCATTCATAGCAAAGGGATTTGAGTATAGGAGCATGAAGGTTCTAATGCAGTTGTACAGGTCTTGGTGAGACCAAACCTGGAGTATTGGTGAGACAGCACCTGGAGTACAGTTTTGATCTCCTAATCTGAGGAAGGACATTCTTGCCATAGAGGGAGTACAGAGAAGGTTCACCAGACTAATTCCTGGGATGTGAGGGCTTTCATATGAGGAAAGAGTGGATAGACTCGGCTTCTACTCGCTGGAATTTAGAAGACTGAGGGGGGTGTTATAGAAACTTACAAAATTCTTAAGGGGTTGGACAGGCTAGATGGAGGAAGAATGTTCCCGATGTTGGGGGAGTCCAGAACAAGGGGTCACAGTTTAAGGATAAAGGGGAAATCTTTTAGAACTGAGAAGAGAAAAACATTTTTTACGCAGAGAGTGGTGAATCTCTGGTATTCTCTGCCACAGAATGTACTTGAGGCCAGTTCATTGGCTATATTTAATAGGGAGTTAGATGTGGCCCTTGTGGCTAAAGGTATCAGGGGGTATGGAGATAAAGCAGGTACAGGATACTGAGTTGGATGATCAGCATTGATCATATTGAATGGCGGTGCAGGCTCGAAGGGCCGAATGGCCTACTCCTGCACCTATTTTCTATGTTTCTATGTAATAGGATATTGTCAATTTGCTGAGGTTGATTATGTCCAATTAACAGCTAACAATTATGCCATTCCTTGGCTTGCATCTGTGTAAAGTGCAATTCAATACCCACGTATGGTTTTAAAGTTTTTAAATGATATATTTTGGTTCAGATGCGTTTACTTTTTGTATGTAAAAACCCACTTGAGAAGCATGGGCGTTTTTAAAATTTTACAGCTACATTTATCACTTCTGAATCTTTTTAGATGCCAAATGAATCAAGAAAAACAAGACAAATAATGCCTTACTGTTGATGAAATGCAGTGAGCAAACGCGATAATTCACAATATTTTCAATCTTGATATCTGCACGGCCAATTTTCGCCAAGCACTTTGACTGTCCATTCAGCTCTCGCTTCTATCCACCGTCATTTCTCCTCACTTTTGGAATTCTGAAGTGGGATATATGTCTCTCACGCTTATCCCGATTTCCATAATTATTTACAGCGCAAAAATGTACCATTTCGGCCGGTTTTGACGGGCCCGCTCCGCTGGAAACAATGGTACGTGCTTACCTGCAGTCCATCGCGTGTACGTTGGCGTTGCGTAGCAACAGGACGGGTCACGGGTTGTGACCCGACTGCCGTGCAACCTTCCTATATGTGTGCGTGTGTGTGTGTGAGAGTCTGTGTGTGTCTGTGTGTTTGTGTCTGTGGCTGCGTGAGTGTGTGTGTGAGTGTGTGTGTGTGTGTATGTGTAAGTATGTGTAAGTGTGGGTATGTGTGTGTGTGTGTGTGAGTCTGTGTGTGTTTGAGTCTGTGTGTGTGAGACGGTGTGTGTGTGGGAGTATGTGTCTGAGTGTGTCTGTGTGTGTGTCTGTGTGTGTGTGTCTGTGTTTGTGTGTGTGTGTGTGAGTGTGTGTGTGAGTGTGTCTGTGTGTGTGAGAGTCTGTGTGTGTGCGAGTCTGTGTGTGTGTGAATGTCTGTGTGAGGTGGAGGGTTTGTGTGTGATCAACAAATAACAAATAGTACAAATAATATAGTCTTTCGTAGTTCAGAGCTTATTTGTTATGTTTAGTAGCCTGATGGCTGTCAGTTTTCAGTTTACAAAAGTCGGACGTGACTCCAGAAGTCGGGCATAAGTCAGTCAGTCCACAAGCCGTGATTCAGTCTGTCAGTCCAGAGACCATGAGTGAGTCAGTCAGTCAGTCCAGAGACCACGAGTTAGTCCCAAGATAGCGAGTGAGTCCAGAGGCCATTAGTAGGTCGCTCATCGCCCCCCTCCCCCCCCACAGGCATCCCTCACCTCAAGACGCTGCCCTCCGCCTGGCTATAGGATGCTCCCCCTCCTGAAGCCGCCCCCATCCCCCGCTGCAGGACACCCCCTCCCCATCAGCCTACGAGAGCCCCCGCCTGAAGCCGACCCCCTCCCTCGGCTGCAGGACGTTTGCCTCCCCCCACCCCACCCCGACAGCCCCCCCCCCCTTGCACAAATTATTCAGTGAGTGCAGAGGATTGAGAATTACAACCGAACAATGGAATTCTTTAATTTGCCACAACCAAGAAATGGAAGGATGCACCTTGATGATGACAATCCAGAATTGCTGCAGGAATTGCAATACGATAGAACTGAACAAAAGCAATTTGTTCAGGAGAATGGGCCTCTGCTGAATGCTGAGCAGAGAGCAGTGTCTGCACTCAATTTAACAGAAGGTGAAGACATTCCCCTTCAGCAGACACAATTACCCATTCAATCAAGTTTTGTTATGACGATCCATAAAGCACAAGGACAAAAAATGCAGAAGCTGTTGATCTACCTCGGCAAACCGGAATTTCAGCATGGAAAACTATATGTGTCTCTTAGCCACTATATGTGGCTCTTAGGAAAGATGAAGAGAAATGTCAACGTTTTCCTGAAAGATCGGCCGAAAATTATGTCATTAAAAGCGTGCTTCGTTGAATGATGACATCTCATAAATTCTCAGATATTCTTTGTTAAAATGTGTCCTCTCAATCTCTCTATATTTAAATTGGCTCTTTTATTATCAACAGCAAAGAGACATAAAGAAGTAGTGAGCAGCAACACGAGACACAACAGGAAATAACTTAATAATTCTCATCTTTAACATTTAAATTGTTCTTATATTTTAACAGTCATTCACATTTTAAACTTTAATAAATCATATTTCCACTTTTTATGCCTGCGTGTGCTTCATCACAATGGGAACCTAATAGGCAGGAATGGATGCTCTGTTTGAGAGCCACTGAGAGTGCATGGGGGGAGGGTGTGGGGACATGGACATGGACATGAACTGCCTGCCCACCAGCCGTGAGTGACTGCACTGCCAGCCCATGAGCCGTGATTAAGTGAACTGCCAGCCCACCAGCTGTAAGTGACTGAACTGCCAGCCCATCTGCCGTGAGTGACTGCACTTCCAGCCCACCAGCCGCGAGTAAGTAAACTGCCAGCCCACCAGCTGTAAGTGACTGAACTACCAGCCCACCAGCCGTGAGTGACTGCACTGCCAGCCCACCAGCCGTGAGTAAGTGAATTACCAGCCCACCAGCTGCAAGTGACTGAACTGCCAGCCCACCAGCCGTGAGTGACTGCACTGCTACCCCACCAGCCGTGTGTAAGTGAACTGCCAGCCCACCAGCCGTAAGTGACTGAACTGCCAGCCCAAAAATCCATTCATTCCACCCTCTCCCCTTCTCTCTCACAGTCTGTCACCTGTTTTGGGCAGAATTTCTGTAAGTTTCTAAGCTGCCAGCCTGCCGGGTCTGAGTGACTGTACTGCCAGGCCTCAGTGACTGAGCTGCCTGACCTCATTGACTGAGCTGCCACCACAATAATCCATTCGGCCCACAATGACCATACTATCCCCCTGTAAACGTGTCCATTTGGCCCACAACACCCATACTAGTGCAACAGAAAGCCCCCCCCCGCACTGGCCAGCAATATTGGAATTGGTGGAGAGGTGGAATATTGCGTTGGGTGACCAGTCCTCCAGGGTGATGCTGGGACCCAACGGGTCCCACTTACTCTAGTCTCTCCTTAAATCCATCAAAGGTTGGCATTCATTCTTTGATATTGTAAATCGTTCTTCATTTAATGCCGCATGGATAGTCGTCAACACAACCACTGTTGCTTTGACTATTTGCCATGCAATCCAATGATTAAAGTAATTATTGAACCAATGTTACCACGCTTGGTATTATCGTGCAAACGCTGGAACTGGCGCCACTAATTATGTAATCTAACCTTCTCCCTTGTGGTTCTATATAGTGACTGTCCCTCAGACGTCCATCGAGGCAGCGTTTCCGGCAAAATATGCATGAACCGCCATGTGACCCGGTCTATGTAATCTACTATCCAATCATTTCTGCTCTTGGTATCCCAGGTAACATATCGCCTCGTGCAAAATCCTATTTCATTGTTCTCATTGTGTATCTTGTTAGATTATATGTGTAGAAAGGAACAGCAGATTCTGGCTCATACCAAAGTTAGACACAAAATGATGGAGTAACTCAGCGTGTCAAGCAGCATCTCTGGAGAAAAGAAAATTAGGTGGCGCTTCGGATCGGAACTCTTCTTCGATTTCTAGATTATCTGTCCGGTGGGTGATTTGCGGTGCAGTCATTTTCCATGAATTACATTTTCCTTGGAATTATGGAATTAGCGAATTCCACAAATTGCATTTTATATATAAAGCAATACCAGCCGAATTCGATATACTTATGTCTGCAAGTGCACGGTAATGGTTTTACATTTATCACATTAGAAAATTAAAATTGAACTGTAACATTTTCTTTGAGTTCGATGGATAGTCCATGTCCCATGGTGGAACGTGGCACATGGTGAAACGTGGTACATGGTGGAACGTGGTACATGATGGAACGTGGAACATGGTGGAAATGGTACACGGTGGAACGTGGAACATGGTGAAACGTGGTACATGATGGAACATGGTGGAACGTGGTACTTGGTGGAACGTGGTACATGGTGGAACGTGGTACATGATGGAACGTGGTACTTGGTGGAACGTGGTGCATGGTGGAACATGGTGAAACATGGTATATGGCGGAACGTGGAACATGGTGGAACATGGTGGAACGTGGTACTTGGTGGAACATGGTACATGGTGGAACGTGGTACATGCTGGAACATGGTACATGGTGGAACGTGGTACATGTTGGAACATGGTATATGATGGAACGTGTTACGTGGTGGACCGTGGTACATGATGGAACGTGGTAATGCTGGAACGTGGTATGTGATGGAACGTGGTACATGGTGGAACGTGGTATATGGTGGAACATGGTACATGCACGCAAATTAAAAGGAAGCACATGTTTGACAATAATATGGTTCGTTTATGTTGTAGTGTGCTTTAACTTACTTTAGTTTGCTTTAGTTTACTTTATTTAGTTTAAGTTCGGGTTAGTGATACAATGTGCCCACCGAGTCCACGTCAACCGTATTTCATCCGTTCACAGGATAGTTCTACATACCCCCTGAAGAATAGTAGAATGTGGGCCGAGGAGCATTTTTGTGGAGTTTCATGACCCAACGCACGGAACTACATGAAATGTTCATATATTGTGTAAAAATATGATATAAATCATCCATGAAACCTATCAAGAACAAAACTTACACATTTATATGAAAGTAGAGAAAAACCGGAAATTTTCAGGTTTTTTAGTTCCAATCAAAGCAGGGTTATCATTGTGGCGGACGCCAGTTGGCCAATCACATGCTTTGTTTCACGCTGGATAGGCAGGGAGCACACATCATGGCTGAGGTTACTTCTACTGATGCCAGATTTACTGGAGATTCCGCAGAAGGTTCCTTGTTGCTCTGTGGATAACATGTCGTGGAAACTTGCAGCAGGGTATTGAATTGAATGAGAAAAGCATTAAGAAGTCTGTAGAATGTGCAGCTAAGTGGATAGAAGTGGAAGAAAGTCACGAAAGCAAAGTCGCTGCTATGGTGCTGCTGTGGCGGCCTGAACGAGGTCAGTAAAAGGCCAGACGCCAGACGGGTTCAATTAGCAGACTTTAATGCTTACAACGAGAGCACCCCACACACACACCTCGAGAGCACTAAATCCAGGGTCGACTGGAAACCCCGTGGCAGACCAGTCCCCTTGTCTTCACTCGGCGAGGGGGATGATCCAAGGAGTGGCTTCCCCCCCCGGGACCGCCACATGACACCCCCCCCCAAGTACCCGAGACACGAAACGGACAGCAGGCCGTACACGGCGGCCAGCGCGGGTACACACCATGCCCTGCCCCGGAACAGGCAACTGACCAACAGGTGCATGGGACCGAGTTACCAGAGGAGGTACCCTAGACAGAGGCCGCCCTCGCTTACGAGGCCGCGCTACCAACACCGGCTGATCGATATCAATATGTGCTGGCTTCAACCGCGCAACTGAAACAGTCTCATGCCGACCCCCCATGTCCAGGACAAAAGAGGATGAGCCATGTTCCAGTACCCGAAAGGGACCCTCGTACGGCCGCTGGAGAGGTGTCCGATGCGCATCCCTGCGCAGAAAAACGAACTGGCAGTCCACCAGGGCAGGCAGAACATGGGGACGGAAAGACCCATGACGAGACGTTGGCACCGGCGCCAACTTGCCCACCGTGTGCCGAAAACGTTGTAGAGCGTCCGAAGGCTGCTCCGCCTGACCACGTGCCGCCGGGATGAATTCCCCGGGCACCGTCAACGGAGAACCATATACCAACTCGGCGGAGGAGGAGGCTAAGTCCTCTTTGGGTGCGGTGCGGATCCCCAGCAAAACCCACGGCAGAGCGTCCACCCAGTCCAGATCCTTGAGCCGTGCCTTCAGGGCGTCCTTAAGTTGACGGTGAAACCGCTCCACCAAGCCGTTCGCCTGCGGGTGGTACGCCGTCGTGTGGTGCAGACGAACACCCAGGAGACGTGCCATGGCCGCCCACAGCTCCGACGTGAACTGAGGCCCCCGGTCGGAAGTTATGTCCAGTGGCACTCCGAACCTGGCGATCCAATGGGCCACCAAGGCTCGAGCGCAAGTAGTCGTTGCAGAATTCGGTAGCGGGATGGCTTCAGGCCATCGCGTGAAGCGGTCCACAACGGTCAATAAGTAGGTCATGCCCTGGGACGACGGCAGCGGCCCCACGATGTCCACGTGAATGTGGTCGAAACGCTGCCTTGGAATGGGGGAACTCCTGCAACGGCGCGCGCACGTGTCGTTGCACCTTGGCGGTCTGGCACGAGATGCAGTTGCGCGCCCAGTGTCCAACCTCCTTCCGCAGTCCGTGCCACATGAAACGGGAGGCCAACAGGGCCGTTGTCGCCCGGATGGAGGGATGCGCAAGCCCATGGACCACCTCAAACACCCTGCGCCGCCAGGCGATGGGGACAATGGGTCGCGGAACCCCAGAGGAGACATCGCACAGCAGCGTTGCACCCCCAGGACCACAGACAACGTCCTCCAACTGCAGGCCGAAACTGCCGTACAATAAGCGGACATCTCCTCGTCGACCAACTGAGCGGCTGCTAGGGCGGAATAATTGATCTCCTCGGCGACTTGGAGAACCGCGTTGACTGCAGGTCTAGTTAAGGCATTGGCCACTTTGTTGAATTTGCCCTCAACGAACCGGATGGAGGTTGTGTATTCGGACACATACGCCAACTGCCTCTGCTGCCGAGCAGACCACGGGTCTGAAACCTTGGCGAACGCGAAGGTTAACGGCTTGTGGTCCGTAAACACAGTAAACAGTCTCCCCTCCAGGAAATAGCGGAAATGGCGTACAGCGAGATATAGGGCAAGGAGCTCGCGGTCAAAAGCACTGTAACGGCGTTGAGCAACACTGAGATGCCTGCTGAAGAAGGCGAGTGGCCGCCAGTATCCATCGACGAGCTGCTCCAACACTGCCCCAACCGCAATCTCAGAAGCGTCTACCGTCAAGGCGGTCGGGGCGTTCTCCCGTGGGTGGACGAGCATGGTGGCTTCAGCCAGTGCCTGCTTAGCCCTATCAAAAGCCGCTGATGCTTCCGCGGACCACTCAACCTCCCTGCGATGACCAGCAATCAGCTGGAACAGCGGATGCATGACTGCGGCCGCTGCCGGCAGGAAGCGGTGATAGAAAGTGACCATCCCCACGAATTCTTGTAGGCCCCTAACAGTGGTCGGACGGGGGAACCTGCGGATAGCGTCCACCTTGACCGGCAGAGGCACCACCCCTTGTGGAGTCACGCGGTGGCCGAGGAAGTCGATAGACGTCACCCCGAAACGGCATTTGGACGCGTTGATGGCCAAACTGAAATCGCTGAGGTGCTGACACAGCTGACGGAGGTGGATGCAGTGCTCCTGCCGCGAGTGACTAGCCACGAGTATGTCATCTAAGTACACAAAGACGAAATCCAGGCCGCGGCACACACAGTCCATAAGCCGCTGAAAGGCCTGCGCAGCGTTTTTTTTAACCCAAACGGCATCCTTACATATTCGAATAGACCAAATGGTGTAATAATGGCCGTCTTCGGAATATCATCGGGGCGAACCGGAATTTGATTATATCCTCGTACGAGGTCCACCTTGGAGAATATGTATGCTCCGGCTAGATGG
The DNA here is from genome assembly GCA_038087875.1 of Malacoraja senta. Classification (NCBI taxonomy): domain Eukaryota; kingdom Metazoa; phylum Chordata; class Chondrichthyes; order Rajiformes; family Rajidae; genus Malacoraja; species Malacoraja senta. The sequence continues at coordinate 804,542 of JAXLNO010002317.1, forward strand.
GCATTGAAGTCCTGAATGTGCGGAACTGGGTACCTATCCTCGACGGTCGCATCATTCAGGCGACGGTAATCCCCACACGGGCGCCAGCCCCGTCTGCCTTGGGGACCATGTGGAGCGGTGACGCCCATGGGCTATCGGAGGGACGCACGATTCCCATCTCCTCCATCAGGCGGAACTCCTGCCGAGCAAGCCGAAGCTTGTCTGGCGCCAGACGATGCGCCCGGGCGTGCACAGGCGGGCCGGTAGTAGGGATGTGGTGCTCCACCCCGTGCTTGGGGGTGGAGGAGCAGAAGTGGGGTTCCAGGATGTCAGGAAAATCTCCCATGATGCGCGCGATAGTCGCATCCACGGACGATAGGGGGCCATCAGTGCGTGATACAGGATCACCAATACGGTGGAAGACCGGCTCCAGCGTGACAGAATGCATCAAACGCCGCCGCTTGACATCCACGAGCAGTGAATGAGCTCGGAGGAAGTCGGCGCCCAGCAGCGGCTGGGAAACGTCAGCAATTACGAACTCCATGAAAAGGAGCTGCGGCCAAAGTTGAGGGGGATGGTGCGAAACCCGTAGGTGCGGATAGCACTCCCGTTCGCCGCGGTGAGGAGGGGCCCTCGTTTACCCGCCCGGATGTCAGTTATGGAGGGGGGCAGAACGCTCACTTCCGCACCAGTGTCCACGAGGAATCGACCTCCCGTGCGACGATCCCAGGCGAAGACGCGATGAATTTTGCCGGCCGCCGAAGGAATTACTGACGACCGGCCCTTTCGTTTCCCGGGAATGAACAGGGTGGCACACATCTCCTGGCTGCAGCTCCCCATCGACGGTGGTAAGAGCACCAACCTCCTCTGTTGGTGTCTTGTGGAACTGCATACCAATTTGGCTGGTTTGGACGCCAGCGACCTCTGCTGGCGTTAAGTGGAACTGCAGGCTGGCCATACTGGAAAGACGTGCCTGCAGTGGATTGCGCAATGGCGGCCGGATTTTGCCGCGGGGCCCGACTGGGAGCGGTGGAGACGCGGTCGATAGCGTTCCCGACCTGCTCTGAGCCTCCAAAAGCCCCGGGAAAGACGTTCAGCACCTCCTTATGGCGATTCATCCAAAGTTCGTCAGCTTGCTCACCCAGCTCCCGCATGTCAGTAAATGGATTCCTGGCGAGCTGCATACGGATGTCGGACGGTAGCTGCTGCAGGTAGGCATATTTAAACAGAAAGCAAGGTTCCTGGTCCCCCATTAGGGTTAGCATGTCCTCCAGGAGGTCGGACAGTCACCTAGGCCGAACATCCTGATAAGGTATGCCTTCAGGCCGTTATATTTGTTTGCTACCGGGGGGGTCTTGAGGAATGGCTTAATTCTCCTTGCGGTTGCTTGGTCCAGCGCCCCAATCACATAATAATATTTAGCCTCATCTACTGTAATTCCTCTCAAAGCAAACTGTGCCTCTGCCTGCTGGAACCAAGTGTCAGCTTCTTCGGTCCACATAGTAGGGAGCTTCAACGCAACGGCGTTATTCTCCATCACGACGCGTGATGGACGGCGTGGTCAGTAAAAGGCTAGACGCCAGACGGGTTCAATTAGCAGACTTTAATGCTTACAACGAGAGCACCCCACACACACGCCTCGAGAGCACTAAATCCAGGGTCGACTGGAAACCCCGTGGCAGACCAGTCCCCTGTCCTTCACTCGGCGAGGGGGATGATCCAAGGAGTGGCTTACCCCCCAGGGACCGCCACACTGCTACAAAAAGAGGACCAAGTCTTCAAACATTGTAAATCAACTGGAAATGAAAGGTAAGTCTGAATTTATGAAAATTAATCTGTATGGACTTTAATTAATTTAATTGCACCCTTTTATATTGTGGAAAAAAATGAGATTTGGAGGCTGTACATTCACTCACTCATTCATTCATTCATTCATTCATTCATTCATTCATTCATTCATACATTCATGAAGTTGAGAGCCTAAACTATGTTATTAAAGATGCGATAGCAGCACATTTGGAAAGTGGTGAAATCATTGGACAAAGTCAGCATGGATTTACGAAAGGTAAATCATGTCTGACGAATTTATAGAATTTTTCGAGGATGTAACTAGTAGAGTGGATAAGGGAGAACCAGTGGATGTGTTATATCTGAACTTACAGAAGGCTTTCGACGAGGTCCCACATGAGAGATTAGCATACAAACTTAAAGCACACGGTATTGGGGGTTCAGTATTGATGTGGATAGAGAACTGGCTGGCAGACAGGAAGCAAAGAGTAGGAGTAAACGGGTCCTTTTCAGAATGGCAGGCAGTGACTAGTGGGGTACCACAAGGCTCAGTGCTGGGACCCCAGCTATTTACAATTTATATTAATGATTTGGTCGAGGGAATTGAATGCAACATCTCCAAGATTGCGGATGACACGAAGCTCGGAGACAGTGTTAGCTGTGAGGAGGATGCTAGGAGGCTGCAAGGTGACTTGGATAGGCTGTGTGAGTGGGAAAATGCATGGCAGATGCAGTATAATGGGGATAAATGTGAGGTTATCCACTTTGGTGGCAAAAACAGGAAGTATACTATTATCTGAATGGTTGCCGATTAGGAAAGGGGGAGATGCAATGCGACCTGGGTGAGGTACACCAGTCATTGAAAGAAGGCATGCAGGTGCAGCAGGCAGTGAACAAAGCGAATGGTATGTTAGCATTCATAACAAAATGATTTGAGTATAGGAGCAGGGAGGTTCTACTGCAGTTGTACAGGGTCTTGGTAAGGCCACGCCTAGAGTATTGCGTACAGTTTTGGTCTCCAAATCTGATAAAAGACATTCTTGCCATAGAGGGAGTACAGAGAATGTTCACCAGACTGATTCCTGGGATGTCAGGACATTCATATGAAGAAAGACTGGATAGACTCGGCTTGTACTCGCTAGAATTTAGAAGATTGAGGGGGGAATCTTATAGAAACGTACAACATTCTTAAGGGGTTGGTCAGGCTAGATGCAGGAAGATTGTTCCCGATGTTGGGGAAGTCCAGAACAAGGAGTCACAGTTTAAGGATGAGGGGGAAATCTTTTAGGACCGAGATGAAAAAAACATTTTTCACACAGAGAGTGGTGAATCTCTGGAATTCTCTGCCAACAGAAGGTAGCTGAGTCCAGTTCATTGGCTATATTTAAGAGAGAGTTAGATATGGCCATTGTGGCTAAAGGGATCAGGGGGTATGGAGAGAAGGCAGGTACAGGATACTGAGTTGGATGATCAGCCATGATCATATTGAATGGCGGTGCAGGCTCGAAGGGCCGAATGGCCTATTCCTGCACATATTTTCTATGTTTCTATGTTTCTATGTTTCTATGTGTGTCCATAGCAAAGTATAATTAAAAAAATCACTAAAACCAGCTTGTTGAAGTCTAATAAGTCTTTAACATCTATTCTCGGAGCTGCCTGCGATCACCTACCGGGAAAAAGTGTTCGGACCGCAGGGCCTATGTATTTAACATACTGAAGCCGCGGTCTCAATTAAGAAGCGGACGATTCGCGAACGCGGAGCCGCGGGCTGTGTTTGCATCATCTCCGCGGGGGGGGGGGGGGGAGGCTGTATATAGTGCCGTCCGTAGCGGCCGTTTCCAGGCCCCGACAATGGGAGGACAACGGAGGGATATTGACTGCACTTTATTGGCTTCCATCGGAGTGATACATGGTCAGAAACGGTTGATGTTTATGTTGAAATGAATTCGTGTATGTGAACTTGAACTTGAACTAATTTATCTATGGTGGTAACTTAGTGGTAGTCTCATTGACATTAAGAAGAGGTTGACATTTTATGAATTGAAGTCCATGCAGACCAAAATACTATGAGATGTTTCTTTCTCTAGCTATTCTGCAGCATCTACCCCTCCACTTGAACTTGAACTAACTTAACTATGGCAGGAAATTACAGTGTAAGTCTCATTGACATTAAGAAGAGATTGACATTTTATGAATTGAAGTCCATGCAGACCTAAGTACTATGAGATTTTTTTCTGCAGCTTCATCCCCTCCCATCTAACTGGACATGCGTACATGTATAATTTCCCCATTGATATGTTGATATTGTCTTACATAATATAAAACATGAAAAGATGTAAAATACTCCATGACACATTTTATCTTCTATTATTAGGTGGCAGCAGTGTACCCCGGATTATCACGCAGAGTGCTATCGTTACTTCTGCAACGTAACAATAAATCGAACTATAGCAAGGTCTAGAAGGAAGGAAGGTACTGATAGGACTCAAACGACAAATCTTTTTATTTACGGTCATATGATGTCACTTTGAAAAATGCAAAGATATATTTGAGGATGTTGATTTATTTTTATTTTCATTCCTTTTCTGTTTTGTTTTTCCTCTTTCAATAGAGGTCAAGACGCTGAAAAGCCTGAAGCAGGCGAATCACTTCAAGAGGCAGTTCCGAGTGGTGAAGCAGATGAGCCGGCCGCAAAGAGACTGCTTCGATCCATGACAAGTGATGGTCAACAAACATGGACTTGGGTGGAAAATTGTAGGGGGTGAATTGGACATTGACTGGGCGTGATCTGCCTCCAGCCTCAAGCACCTTACTAGAATTAACATACTGTTCATGCAAGAAATCAAGCTGTGAGAAATCAAGTACAGGGAAAAGAAGATGCTCATGTTAACAGCATGGTGTGCCATGTACAGATGTATGTAAGTGTGTTGACTGCAGAAACTCTATTACTGCTAAAAAATTGGAATCTGATGAAGAATATTCAGATGAAGATCAGATGTAATGTAAACAAATAAATTGGGGAAATAAATGATTATATAAAGTTTTAATTTAATGTCGTTCGTTTCACTGTTTATTTGGTCAAATTATTTAAACAATTAGTGAATTACTTATGATAATGGCGTGCTGGAGAATGACAGTGCGACAGTTCACCCACCCATCCACACGTACGCACATCCACACACATGTTTTAAATGTTTCTTTGTGTGTCTTGAGTGGTGGGGTGATGTGGGGGAGGGAGTGGGGGTTAGGGGGGAACCGTTTCGGTCTCTTCTCCACGGAGAGGCGGATTTTTCCAGATCGCCTCACCCGTGGCATAACAACGAGGATCGGGCGGCATTTCCCGGAGACGCGCCCGGGGCTTCTGCGGCGGGCGCAGCGCGGACTCTGGACGCGGAGCGGCCGAGTCCTCCCCGGGGCTCGCCGGAGGGGAGCGCTCCGTTTCGCTGGCCCGCGGCAGCCGGCAGCCTGAAGTCGCGGTCTGCAGAGCTCCAGCTGGCGCGGCGTCCGCAACCTGGGATCGCTCGTGGGGGACCCGGGAGAAGAGAAGCTTCCACCGCCGGCCCGCGGCCTACTTCTACCGCGGGCCCGGCGTGGACTTAGGATCAGGAGCGTGGTCCCTCGCCGAGGACCCCTGGAGGGGAGCTTCGACTGCCGGCCCTGCGGTCTGCGGTGATTCTGGCTGCAGCGCGGCGGGGACTTTAAATGTTCGACCGTCGGCCTGCGGCCTACACCAACCTGAAGCCGCGTTCTGCCGTGGGGAAGAGCCGATTCAGGACTTACCTGGACTTTTACGCCTCTGTACATCTGGACGCCCGCAACGGCGGCTACGGAGGGTTGAGGTCACGACCACGGGGGAAAATGGTGGAGGACTAGGCAAATATTGTGCCTTCCACCACAGTGATGAATGCTTCCATGCATGCACCCACACATAAATGGACACATACATCCACGCATCGACATACACATCCGCACATACACACATCCACACATCCATCCGCACTCAGACATACATGCACACATCCAATCACACATATACATCCACACACACAGAAACATCCACACACACATCCACAAATACATGCAGCATGGAGTAAATGAGGTGCATGAGGAGTATAAAGAATGTAAAAAGAATATTAAGAAAGAAATTAGAAAAGCTAAAAGAAGATATGAGGTTCCTTTGGCAAGTAAGGTGAAAGTAAATCCAAAGGGTTTCTACAGCTATATTAATAGCAAAAGGATAACAAGGAATAAAATCGGTCCATTAGAGAGTCAGAGTGGTCAGCTATCTGCAGAGCCAAAAGAGATGGGGGAGATATTGAACAATTTATTTTCTTCGGTATTCACGAAGGAGAAGGATATGGAATTATGTGAGGTAAGGGAAACGAGCAGAGTAGCAATGGAAACTGTGAGATTCAAAGAAGAGGAGGTGCGGACACTTTTGAAAAATATGAAAACGGATAAGTCTCCAGGTCCTGACAGGATATTCCCTAAGACATTGAGGGAAGTTAGTGTAGACATAGCAGGGGCTATGACAGAAATATTTCAAATGTCATTAGAAACGGGAATAGTGCCGGAGGATTGGCGTACTGCGCATGTTGTTCCTTTGTTTAAAAAGGGTTCGAAGAGTAAACCTAGCAATTATAGACCTGTTAGTTTGACGTCAGTGGTGGGCAAATTAATGGAAAGGATACTTAAAGATAATATATATAAGCATCTGGATAAGCAGGGTCTGATTAGGAACAGTCAACATGGATTTGTGCCTGGAAGGTCATGCTTGACTAATCTTCTTGAATTTTTCGAAGAGGTTACTAGGGAAATTAATGAGGGTAAAGCAGTGGATGTTGTCTCTATGGACTTCAGTAAGGTCTTTGACAAGGTTCCTCATGGGAGGTTGGTTAAGAAGATTCAATTGTTGGGTATTAATGGTGGAGTAGCAAGATGGATTCAACAGTGGCTGAATGGGAGATGCCAGAGAGTAATGGTGGATGGCTGTTTGTCAGGTTGGAGGCCGGTGACTAGTGGGGTGCCTCAGGGGTCGGTGTTGGGTCCACTGTTGTTTGTCATGTACATAAATGATCTGGATGAAGGTGTGGAAAATTGGATTAGTAAGTATGCAGATGATACTAAGATAGGTGGTGTTGTGGATAATGAAGTAGATTTTCAAAGTCTACAGAGAGATTTAGGCCATTTGGAAGAGTGGGCTGAAAGATGGCAGATGGAGTTTAATGCTGACAAATGTGAGGTGCTACATCTCGGCAGGACAAATCAAAATAGGACGTACACGGTAAATGGTAGCGAATTGAGGAATGCAGTTGAACAGAGGGATCTAGGAATAACTGTGCATAGTTCCCTTAAGGTGGAATCTCATGTAGATAGGGTGGTAAAGAAAGCTTTTGGTGTGCTGGCCTTTATAAATCAGAGCATTGAATATAGACGTTGGGATGTAATGTTAAAATTGTACAAGGCATTGGTGAGGCCAATTCTGGAGTATGGAGTACAATTTTGGTCGCCTAATTATAGGAAGGATGTCAACAAAATAGAGAGAGTACAGAGGAGATTTACTAGAATGTTGCCTGGGTTTCAGCAACTAAGTTACAGAGAAAGGTTGAACAAGTTAGGTCTTTATTCTTTGGAGCGCAGAAGGTTAAGAGGGGACTTGATAGAGGTCTTCAAAATTATGAGCGGGTTAGACAGAGTGGACGTGGATAAGCTTTTCCCATTGAGAGTAGGGAAGATTCAAACAAGGGGACATGACTTGAGAATTAAGGGACAGAAGTTTAGGGGGAACATTAGGGGGAACTTCTTTACTCAGAGAGTGGATGCTGTGTGGAATGAGCTTCCAGTGGAAGTGGTGGAGGCAGGTTCGATGTTATCCTTTAAAAATAGATTGGATGGGTATATGGACGGGAAAGGAATGGAGGGTTATGGTCTGAGTGCAGATAGATGGGACTAGGGGGAAGTATTTATTTTTAATTAAAAAAAAAAAAAAAAAAAAAAAAATTAAATGTTCGGCACGGACTTGAAGGGCCGAGATGGCCTGTTTCCGTGCTGTTATGGTTATATGGTTATATGGTTATATGCACACATACATCCATTCACACACACATACATCCACACATTTTCATCCACACAGCTACAGACACACGCTTGACAGGTTGACACAGACACACAAACAAACTACAGATACTCAAACAATGAAACACTTTTCGGGTTATTTTATGTTAAATGTATTAGCCCTCATTTGCAAAGGCACCATGGGGGGGGGGCTGGTCTCTAAAATAAATATAGGCGCCTTGTAGCTTAAAAAAGAATAATCATCGAGTAAACATCAGAGCATTCGATTCTTGGTCAGGATGTGACAGTTACATCAGAAATAAGACGTTAGCCTTGCAGGTCTGTCCCCCAGCCTGGCACTGCCCCAGTCTCACTATGGCGGTGACCGCCGCTTTGCACACTGGCAGTCATTGGGTTCAGTAAAGGGAGGAACCCACAAAACTGCCCTCACCCATTAATTAGGCTGGTTAAGGAGCCAGACCTCTGCAGCAGTCTCATTCAAAACACACACATACAATTATATTCATTATATTATTTTTATATAATATAATTATACTTAATTATATACGATTACAGTCATATTTACAAGTCATATATATATATAGGTATAATAATTTATAGTTTAAATGGACGACAACACGGAAATAGGCTCCCCATGGTGTAATATGGGTATTGGCCACAAGATGGCGCTTACTTTCCCGATCACATTTTCTTTTAATTATATTTAATTTTTTTGAAATTTGTATTTATTAGAAGTACATTACATTACAACCAATTACATTAGTACTCGTCACGTATATCTTATTACAATTAATGTACTCCGTCATTTTTTACACTAATAAAGGGAAAGGGATAGATTGAGAGAAAGGAGAAAGTGAAGGAAAAAAGTGCAAGTGTAAAAAAAGTGACAACAAAAAAGAACAAAGACCCTATAAGAAAGAAATTTAAAATATAATAATTAAGAAATAGACCGTAAAAAAGAAGAAAAAAGAGAGTTTAATTAGTTAATAATAGAGAATTTTACAGCGGCCAATGATCCAATAAACCCCCACTTCTTTGGTCTGTGGGAGGAAATCGGATCACCCGGAGGGAGCCCAAGCGGTCACAAGGCGGAATTACCCAGACAGACAGTACCCAGACAGTACCGAGGTTAGTTTGAAGAAGGGTCACGACCCGAAACGTCACTCCAGGAATAATGCCTGTCCCGCTGAGTTACTCCGGCATTTTGTGTCTACCCGAGGTTACTATGGAACCCGGGTCTCTGGAGCTGTGAGGTTGCGCTTCTGTGCTTCTTGCGCGTGAATTTCGTACCACGGAGTGTCATGCACATTGGGATACTTGTTTCCGCGCTGTCTCGCGAACCTAACCTAGCCTAACCTAAGCGGAGAAAATCAATCATTCGAGCCTTTACACTCGAGCCTTGGGTTCAGCCACCATAATTCAGGATCCATCTTGGCTACTGCCTCATGGGTATTGCATCATCGGTACTGCACCATCGGTGGCGCTATTCCCATAACATCCTCCTTTGTTTACAAAACACATATGTACAGGCACTTTGCATGTATAGCAATAAATTAAATTCTTCCAAGGCATCTTATTTCATTGAGTCCCCCATGTGTCCGACAGTCCTTTTTCCAACATGTATTTGACAGTCCATTTCCGTGGTAGCTTCCAAATTTTCATTCCTTGGATCTGGGGTGCGCCTGGTTGCGTTCTGACTTCAAAAGATCTGGGTTGCGTCACACGGCCTGCAACGACAGCCTTCCTCCAGTGCTGATGTCGGTCACCGGCCGGCTTCACTCGAACTGGATCAACAGCTTTCAGTGGAATCAGACCTTTGGATCCTCTGTTGTAGTAGTCTGATTGTCTGTCTCTAGCTTCTCTCAGATTAGCACCTACTTTTTTTCTGAATTTCAGGTTTGAGCAGTCTCTGAGTAGTTGGTAGAATGGTCCTGGTACGTCTGTTCATCAGACTTTGTACTGGACTGCTACAGATGCCAGGGGTTGGTGTGTTGCAGAAAGCTAGTATGCTCAGGTAAGGGTCAGCACCTGCAGCCTTGGCCTTCCTTAGCAATGACTTTGCAACGTTCACACTGCTTTCCGCCTTTCCATTACTCTGTGGATAATGGGGTGATGCGGTGGTATGGTCAAACTGCCACTTCATGGCAAATCTCTTGAACTCGTCAGCTGTGAATTGTGGCTCATTATCTGTGATGAGCTGATCTGGTGTTCCATATCTTGCGAACTGGCCTTTGAATTTATGGATGACATTAAATGCCAGTATTTTCTCTAGATCCTCTCATTCCTAATATCCTGAGAAGTAGTCCACAGTGATCAAATAGTTCCTTGCATCCACGTGGAACAAATCTGCACCCACCTTCGCCCATGGCCTCTCTGCAATTTCATGGGAATGTGGTATATCTTTTGAATGCTCTTTCCCTTGAGCTTGACATGTCTCACATTACTGTACAAAGTCTTTGATTTCTGCACTCATTACGGGCCAGTGCAGATATTCTCTTGCACTTCTTCGACAGCCATTCACACCAATGTTGGAATCATGTACTCGTGTGATCATGTTTCGTCTCCTTGCTTTAGGGATGCTTACTCTCTCTCCTCTAAATATGGTGTCATCTCCAACACTCAGATCGTCCCTCACATGGAAATAGGAGATACGCTCTGGGTCAACATCCTTCTTGTTCTCTGGACAGCCTCGTTTGATCACCTCTTGCAGTCTCTGCATAGTTTCATCTTTTGTCGTTGCATCCCTTATACCATTTAGCAGAGGCTGTGATATTGGGATGTGCCTTGCCATGTTTACCGTCTCCAGTTCTCCGATGGTCTTGTCAGTCTTGCCAGTCTGAATATATGCTCTGCTTAGGGTGTCCGCAAGCTGCATTTACTTCGCTGGTCTGTATCTTACTGTCACATCATAGGTCTGCGTCCTCACCAGCAGCATCTGCAATCTCTTTGGTGCACGACGAAGTGGTTTTGTGTCGATTATCTCCAGTTGCTTATGGTCTGACTGCACATTCACTGGCCTTCCATATGTGTACACAGGGAACCTCTCTAGACCAAACACCACTGCCAAGAATTATTTTTCTATTTCTGCATATGTGGTCTCCGCGTCCGTCAGGGCCCTGCTGGCATAGGCAACTGGTCCGTCAGGGCCCTGCTGGCATAGGGAACTGGTCTGCGTCAGCGCCGCACCAAGTCCAGTTTCTGACGCGCCGGCCTGCACTGTGAGCTCCATGGATGGATCATCGTATGTGAGTACTGGCTCTGCAGTTACTAGCTTCTTTATGTCCATCACCGCCCGTCATGCACCTGTGCCGACCACCAAACTACATCCTTCTGTGTCAGCTTGCGTAGCGGTTTACATAGGTCGCTTAGTCCAGGAAGGAATTTGCTCAAGTAGTTAACAAACCCAATAAATCGCTGAACTCCTTGGACATCCTTTGGGTTAGGCATCTGTAGTATTTGGATTTCTCCCAATTGTAGACTCATAACGTATCGCCAGCTCTGTGCGGACTTGCAGTCCATCGTTCATACACGTCAAATCATCAGCAAGTGTGACTAAATGTGTTTAGAAACATAGAACATAGGTGCAGGAGTAGGTCGTTCGGCCGTTAGAGCCAGCACCGCCGTAAAATGTGATCATGGGTGATCATCCAAAATGAGGACCCCGTTCCTGGTTTCTCCACATACCCCTTGATTCTGTTAGCCCGAAGAGCTATATCCAACTCTCTCTTGGAAATATCCAGTGAATTGGCCTCCATTGCCTTCTGTGGCAGAGAATTCCACAGATTCACAACTCTCTGGGTGAAATAGCTTTTTCCTCATCTCACCTCAAAGACCTACTCCTTATTCATAAACTGACCCCTGGTTCCCGACTCCCCCAACATCGGGAACATTTTTCCTGCATATAGCCTGTCCAACACCTCAAGAATGTTATATGTTTCTATAAAATCCCCTCTCATCTTTCTAAATTCCAGGGAAAATAAGCCCAGTCGATCCATTCTTTGGATCTTTTGTTTATGGGTCTCATCTTATTAGATCGTTACACTCCAATTGGGCCACATGACCTGCAAAAAGATACAATGTATATTTTCCAAAGTCCTAACCCCAACGGAACGTGTTTTGCTGCCTGCTTTTTAGGGGGCCGTTTGCGAAATTCGAACCCCCCCCCATAATCCTCATTCAAAGAGCAGTCCTGAACCTCATTGGAGACCCTTGGACTATATTTGATCGGATATTACTGGCTATATCTAGCACTAAATGTTATTCACGATATTCCCTGTATCACGTCTTTGTACACAGTGGCCGGCTAGATTGCAATCATGTATTGTCATTCCTGTCACTGGTTAGCAAACAACAAATGCTTTTCACTGCACACGTGACAATAAACTAATGAAAATGACAATGTATAAAGGTCTCAAATGTTGTATCATTTTGTAGAAGACATATTCGCTATGCGAAGCATCAAGCTTTTAACATTCGCGCCAGTCCATCTACCGCAGCCGTGTCCTTCTAAATATTGCGGACGTTATCGCATTGCAGCACAGTTGAACCAAAATAGTCGTGGGCTCGTAACCGCATTTAATTCAAGTCGGTGTTAGAGTTGATTTCCATGGTTGGAGCGGAATCTACATGATGCTTTTCAGGAATACAGAAAAAACGAATCTGATATCATCAGCTTTATGCCTTTATTTGAAATTGACAATGATCCAATTACATTCAGATCAACTTGCGCGATCCCTCTTTATTCCTTTTTGCCTTCCATCGGCCATTTCCTGACATTTTTCGTCCGTTTCTATTTAGTTTGTACTTTTAATTTAGAGATCCAACGCGGAAACAGGCCCCTCGACCCACCGAAGGTAGACACAAAAAGCTCGAGTAACTCAGCGGGACAGGCAGCATCTTTGGAGAGAATGATCAGTTTCAATAAACGTCACCCATTCCTTCCCTCCAAAGATGCTAGCTATCCCGCTGTGCTACTCCAGCTTCTTCTGTCGATCTTCGCTTTAAACTAGCATCTACAGTTCCTTCCTACACCCTTCGGCCCAGCGAGTCCGCGCTGATCAGCGATCCCCGTACATTAGTACTCTCCTATACACACTTGGGACAACATACAATTTTAGCAAAGCCAATTAAGTTACAAACCTGTACATCTTGGAGTGTGGAAGGAAACCGGAGCACTCGGGTAAAACCAACACAGGTCACGGGGAGAACGCACAAGCACCGTACAGACAGCACCTGCAGTCAGAATCGAACACGGGACTCTGGCGCTGTAAGGCAGCAACTCTACCGCTGCGCCACCGTGCCACTGCTTAGCCTATATATCCCTAAATGTGCTCTGCAAATACACGCGGCAATAACCTTGCCCAATTCAGTGATATCAATTATATACACTTGGGTTCCCAGTATGGATCTCTGCAGCAGATTACTGGGCCGAAATTCCCAGTTCGACAACGATACTTCTCCTTCATATTTCATTGCCCCATAACGAATCACCCTCGAGTGTCCGAATATTTGAGCAGCTCAACCTCTGATGAGCGGTTGTCGGCATTGGGCCTGTACTCGCTGGAGTTTAGAAGGATGACTGGGTACCTACTTTAAACATGCAGAATAGTGAAAGGCTTGGATGGAGTGGATGTGGAGACGATATTTGCACCAGTGGGAGAGTCTAGGTTCAGAAGTCATAAACGTAGAAAGAAATGACTTTCGTTTCGTAAGGAGATGAGGAAAATTACGACCCGGTGGGCAGTAAGGGCCTGTTTCCGCGCAGTATCTTTAAACTGAACTAAAAACTCTTCCTCGAATGAAAACATCCTCTCCACATCCATTCTATCCAAGCCTTTCACTTTTCTGTACGTTTCAATGAGGTCGCCTTTCATTCGTATTAACTCCAGCGAGTTCGGGCCCAGTGCCATCAAACGCTCATGATATGTTAACCCATTAAATTCCTGAATCATTCATGTAAACCTCCTCTGGACCCATGGTTACAATTGATCAATTTACAGTGTTTAGATACATGATACGGGAATAACGCTTAGTGTAAGGTAAAGACAGCAAAGTGCGATCGAGGACAGTCTGTGGGTCACCAAAGAGCTCAGGTTCAGGTTAGTAGTTCAGCACTGCTCTCTATTTGTGGTAGATATTTTAATTACTTCACAACAGCTGGGCAGAAACTGTGCCTTAATCTGGAGTTGTGCCTTTTCACACTTCTATAGCTTTTCCCAGATGGGAGAGGGGAGAAGAGGGAGTGGCAAAGGGCGCGACACGTCCTTGATCGTCACTTGTCATGAGGGGCATAGTGACTCAGGGGCACTGAACGGATATCCATATCCATGTCCACGGGGTGACGCCAGCTTTGGCTGCCTCGCCAACAGTGTGTCTGCCCCTTCCTTCTTTGTTGTTTTTTTAGTATGCTTTAAATGTAGGTTTTATTGTTCTGTATTGTGTGTGGGTAGGACGCGGGGAGTTGGGAGAAACTATTGTTTAATCTCTTACCTCGACGGAGATGTGATTTGTTTTACGTATCGTCACTCCTTCCGCACTGCGGCCTAACATTGAAGACCTGGAGACCTCTGCTGGAGAGTGACTTCGGGAGCTCCAACCGCGGGAGCCTGCGGACTTAACATCGCGGTGCTCGCGATCCCTGCCGGGGATCGACCTTGGAGCTCCAACCGCGAGAACCTGCGGACTTGCCATCGTGCAGCTCGCGGTACCTAGTTAGAGACCGACCAAGGGAGCACCAAGCTGCAGCCGCCCCGACCGCCCCGACATGGGAGCTTCGATCGGCCCGTCTGCGGATGGTCCGACTGCCCCGACCGCGGGAGACTAAAGAGGAAATAGTTTAGATTTTATTGCCTTCCATCATAGTGAGGAACGTGGGGAATCCATAATGATGGATGTTCATGCTAACTTTTATGCGGTTGTGTGCCTTGTTGCTTTTCTTCGTATGGTTGTATGTTAAATCGAATTTCACTGTCCCTTAATTATTACATGTGACAATAAACTGATCTTATTCATCAAATCCTGAAACCTTGAACTGATGGAAGAAAGGGATTGAAGCGGATATAACGACGGCAACTACAAATCATGTTGATAAATATATGGAGAAGTAGGTGTGAGATGGTTATGGGCTAAATGGGACTGGCACATTATGTCAGCTTTGTAAGCATTAAACAAGTGGAGCGTGCGGCGTGAATTAGTGCTGTGTTGGTCCATGACTCTAGGACTCTACGACTTGCATTTTCCACTCGATTTATCTTGCTGTCTGTATTGTTTCTGGAAGCAGCAGAAAGGAAATCCATGCACGTCACATCATTTTTTATTGAATTCCGCAATTAGTACAATAGGATATTTCAACAGAATCTTTAGCTGTTCTCTGAACTTTGTCTGGGTCGCGGTGTATATAGCAGTGTTTGTACAGCAGCTGAGCAGTTGCAGCATGAATCCTATTTCCTGTACAAACACTGGTATAATTACGGACTGAAAGCCCAGCCACCACATTCTGAACCATATGGTGTACACGAGAAATACCGCCCAGAGCAGGATGAAATTCCACGAGATGAAAAAGAGTAAAATGATGGATTTCTTTCTACTGACCACTTCCGGGTCAATGCGGCTCACCCCGCCGCTGTGAGCCCGGAGCCTCCTGCGGACTCTGGTCGCAGCTACAATGTGCCTGACGGTGAAAACGTTAAGCAAGAGAATCAGGGCGAAAGGCAGGCCGGGGCTAAGGAAATAATGAAGGACTTCGACATACCCCCAGATCGGCGATTCCAGAAACTCGAGTGAGATGGCACAAAACCAGGGGAAATTTAGATAGGCATATTGCTCAGTTACTGTAAAGTACCAGGTGCTGTTCTTCAAACAGCTCAGCACGGTGACGGTTCCCAGGACAGTAGCCGCCGTTCTCTCGGTACAATATTTGACTTTCAGCTTCTGGCAATTAATGGCGACAAATCGATCAAAGGTGAAGGTGACGGTGAACCAGATGGAACAATCCGTGGCGGTGTAAAGCAGCACGGCATGGACATTGCAAATAGGGAGATCGAACATAGGAAGGAAATGCACAACAAAAGCTATGGGGATCTGCCGCAGTATCAAATCCAGGATGATAACTAGAAAATCAGCCGCCGCCATGGCCACCAGGTAGCGAGTTACACACCTGGAGAGACCGCACTTACCCCGCGAGAGGATGCCAATCGTCACTGTGTTAACTACGAGGAAGGAAAATAAACAGACTTTAGACATTTCTCGGAGAAAACAGTTACTACTTGAAGAGGAAATGTATTCGTCTCTTCCAAAAAGCACGACCGTACCCAATAGGGGGTGAAATTGTTCAGTTTAGTTTAGATTAGAGTTTAGTTTAGTATAGTTTAGTTTAGTTTAGTTTAGTTTAGTTTAGCTTAGTTTAGTTAAGTTTAGTTTAGCTTAGTTTAGTTTAGTTTAGTTTTAATTTAGTTTCGAGGTACAGCGCGGAAGCAGGCCCTTCGGTCCACCGAGTTCGTTCCGGCCAGTGATCCCACACTTACAGTGTCCTACATACTGGGGACAAATTACATTATTTACCGACGCCAATTAAACAACAAACGTGCACGTCTTTGGAGTGTGGGAGGAAACTAGAGCACCCATGGAAAACCCACCCATTCACTTGGATAACGTACAAATTCCATACAGACAGCACACATCGTCAGGAACGAACCGGGGGCTTCGACTCTACCGCTTCGCCACCGTGCGGCCCTTGAGTGTATAGCATAAATCGTTGGAGAAACGCAACCATTCTGTGAACGGCACAACTGCATATTGGTGTAAAGAGTGGGAACAATGTTGTTGAGGTCAGAGCACGACTCATTGTGAGGTGTGGGATTCCTATAATGTTTGTTCAATCCGCCGCTTTACCAGTGAATGATGACTATCGCAAGAATGAAGTTTCAGCTCAGATTCGATTTTGATCCTGACCTCGGGTGCTGCCTGTGTTGAGTTTGCATGTTTTCCCCTATGACCGAGTGGGTTTCAAATGTTGATCCGGTATCCTCCCACGTTCCAAAGATGTGCGGGATTGCAGGTTCGTGGACATCTGTAAATGATATCTGTTTGCAGCGAGTGGATGAGAAAGTGGCATAACAGCGAACAAATGTAAACAGGCGGCGTGGGAGGGAACAGAACCTTCGGACCACCACTTCCTCGAAGACCGCCGATCACAAGATCTCACAAGGTCTATCCCACTTTCTCGTCCACTCTTTAGACGGAACAATTTACAAGGGAAAGCTTAATTTATAATCCAGCGAGATTTCAGGATGTGGGACGAAGTCGGAACACCAGGAGGAAGCGCAAGATTATCACATAGATAACATGGTCACGATGGGCCTAAAGTGCGGTTCACATTCTGTGTCAATAAACTAAACTAAACTAAATTAAAACAAACTAATCTAAACTAAACTAAACTAAACGCCACGAAACGAAACGAAACGAAAAAACGGTGTCAAGTAGAGTGGTACAGCGGCTCAGCGGTAGAGTTGCTGCGTTACAGCGCCAGAGACCAGGGATCGATCCTGATACGGGTACTGTTTACACGGAGTTTGGAGATTCTCCCTGTGTCCGCGTGTGGGTTCTCCGTGTGCTCCGGTTTCCTTCCAAACGCCCAAAAACTACAGGTTTGTAGGATTGTAGGTTAAGTGGCTTTGGTAAAATTGTATATTGTCCCAAGTGTGTATGATAGTGTTAGTGTGCGGGGATCGCTGGTTGGTTCGTACTCGAAGGGCAGCTGAATCAAAATTAAGGTAGGGTGCAGCTCCGTCTACTGGTAGCTGTGTAAGAAGGGACGGTGGATGCTGGTTTAAACCGAAGATCGACACAACAATTCGCAGTAACTTAGCGGGCAAGCAGCATATCTGGAGAGAAGTAATGGGTGATGTTTCAAGTTGAGACCCTTCTTTAGATCGCTGGTCATTGCCGTCTCGATGGGCCGAAGGGCCCGGTTCCACGCTGTATCGCTAAACTAAACTAAACTCTCATAGCTGCGCCACTGTCTAGACCGGATTTTTAAGGTACAATCAATTCTGTCTGTCGCAACAAATATATGTAGCCTTTTCTGCGCTGTACACATGCGTAGTTGTTAATATTGAGAGTACACCACTGTTCGGGAGATGCTTTTTCTTTCATCTTGCGCCTATTCCGATCTCAGAACAATAAATGTGTAACTGAAATAATCTGTACGTAATATTTAACAAAAACAAATACAAAGCTGAGCAAAAGAGCGATATGTTTGAATTCCGGAGATCACAAAACGACAGCATCCTTATACTGAAGCACGATATGGTGAATTAATTTCTGCATCAAGATACATACCGGGGACAGCAATGACTGCGAGCAGCGGGTAATATATCCGTTGTGCTTTCAGAAGGAACAGATAAGGACTAACTTCGTTGAAACTCCTCTTTGCCTCCATGTCGGAGAACCCGCACAAATAGATTAAAGCCGCAAGTGCTGTCTCATCAACACTATGGAATAAGGCCACGAATAAATCCCTTATTATTAGAAAGGAATATCTCCCCAGTGGCGCAAATTGCACCCACTTTGACTGATGACGGTGTCAAGGGGCATTAACACCTTCCTTGCCAACAATTTTTTTCTGCGCACAACAAGAAGCACTACAAAAAAAGACAGACATGACGTCGTTTGTGTTTAGCAACATTCACAGCATCAGTAGAAACCTGTATTATTGCGAGTAAAATTCAAAGGGGTTGTGTATGGCCCAGTATTACAAAAGTAGAAAATTGTCAGGGCTAACCAATCAGTGACTGCCGAATCAACAGGTAGATTCAGAGCAACTAGTTATTTACGGAAAACGGTTTTAATGATACCACAAGACCGCGTAGATTTAACGTACCATAGGAAAGATATTATTGATGCTACGTGAATTTTTCTGCGAGTGCTAAGAAAATCTAGAACTGGTTAACCCGAGGAGCGTTCTCTGGTGGTTTTAATTTTAGTTTAAGAACACCAGCGGGGAAACAGGTCTTTCGCCCCACCGAGTCGACACCTGGAGCATTGTGTGCAATTTTGGTGTCTAATTTGAGGAAGGCCTTATTGCTATTGAGTGAGTGCAGCGTAGGTTCACCAGGTTAATTCCAGGTATGGCGGGACAGACATATGATGAAAGACGGAGCGACAGGAGGTCCTATAGAAATATATAACATTCTTAAAGGATTGGACAGGCTTGATGCAGGAAAATGTTCACGATGTTGGGCGAGTCCAGAACCAGAGGTCATAGTTTACGAAAAAGTGGTTGGCCATTTAAGACAGATGAGGAAAAGCCTTGAGATATGTGAAGCTGTGGAATTTTCTGCCACTTAAGGCAGCGGAGGACAATTCACCGGATGATTTCTAGAGGGAGTTAGATTTAGCTATTACGGCTAAAGGAATCAAGGAATCTGGGGGAAAGGCAGGAACGGGGTGCTGATTTTAGATGATCAGCCATGATCATATTGAATGGCCGTGCTGGCTCTACTGCACCTATGTTTCAATGAGTCCACGCCAAACGGCGATCCACACACTTTAACACTTTCCTACGCAGACCAGGGACAATTTACAATTACACAAAGTCAATTTTGCCAAGCCAATTAACTCGACACACCTGTGCGTCATTGAAACATAGAAACATAGAAACATAAAAAATAGGTGCAGATGGGGGCCATTCGGCCGTTCGAGCCAGCACCGCCATTCATTGTGATCATGGCTGATCGTCCCCTATCAAGAACCCGTGCCTGCCTTCTCCCCATATCCCTTCACTCCACTAGCCCCTAGAGCTCGATCTAACTCTCTCTTAAATCCATCCAGTGATTTCGCCTCCACTGCTATCTGTGGCAGGGAATTCCATAAATTCACAACATTCTGGGAGAAAAAGTTTTTCTCACCTCAGTCTTAAATCACCTCCCCTTTATTCTAAGACTGTTGCCCGTGGTTCTAGACTCGCCCAACATTGGGAACATTTTTTCATGCCTCTAGCTTGTCCAGTCCTTTTATAATTTTATATGTTTCTATAAGATTCCCCCTCATCCTTCTAAACTCCAGTGTATATAAACGTAGTCTTTTCAATCTTTCCTCATATGACAGTCCCGCCATCCTAGGGACAGTCCTGCAATCCCATGAAGTGTGAAAGAAAACCGAAGATCTCGGAAGAAACCCACGCGGTCACAGGTAGAACGTACAGAAACACTGTACAGACACTATTTTGGTTAGGATCCATCCCGGTCTCTGGAGCCGTAATCGGTGTAAGACAGGAACCCTATGCTGTGCCAACGTGCCGCCCTCAGAGTGGTGATTGATAGGAAATAGATTTGTGAATGGGAGCTGGTTCTGGCCCGGCGAACTAAAATTATCACACTCTTCCTCCCTCACCAACTTCCGGGTGTGAAAACACCGTTCCAGGTGAATCAAAGTTCCATTCCAAAATTCTCAACCTCGTCTCCATTTGTTGTTCTTTTAACTACTTTCTCTACGGAATTAGAGGCATTGTTTGTTCAATCAGATCACCGTACACTTCATGTATCGTTAGTCATCAACACGTGGCAGAAACACACACAATATTGATACCTGTAGCGGACACGGAGCTGTCCGTCAAAGAATGAGGCAGGACGCGACGTTTGTCCAAACACAGAATTCTTTATTCCTACACTAAGATTCCCAACTCACCACACCGTGTGCGCGCGATCACCACCTTAAATAACCAAAAGGGCACCCGTGACCATTCCGTGATCCCTAACTCTCATCACCGGGACACGTGACACCCCCACAGCCGAAGGCTATGTACTATGCGTGGCTCACCACCAGGGGCCGCCACATGACCCCCCCTCCCAGACCCAGAGGCACAAAAACGGACTGGCAGCCGAACGAGGCGACCGGACCTTGTACGTACGTCCCCACGCAAAAGGGCGGCTACCCTGTATGGAAGAATTATGTGGGACCCAAGACGGTGGACGCACTTGACGACGTGGCTGGGGCACCTGGATTGGCTCACTCAGGTCCAAATGGGCCGGCATCAAGCGAGCCAACGAAGCAGTCTCTGGCCGACCACCCATGTCCAATACAAAAGTCGTGGGCCCATGCCGTAGCACCTGAAAAGGACCTTCGGTTGGGCGCTGCAAAGGAGGGGGACCTTCATATGATCTCCCCGTGACAGCTTGCATTTTCTCAGGGAACTTCGGTTTCCTCCCTCACTCCAAAGACGTACAGGTTATTTGGCTTCGTGTATGTGTAAACTGTCCATAGTGTGTGTGGGACGGTGTAGGTGTGTGGGGATCGCAGGTCGGTGAGGTCTCGTTGGGCCGAAGGGTCTGTTTCCGCGCTGTATCTCTACCTAACATAGCAGAACCTAACAGGAGAAAATCAATAATTTAGCTTTTCTGCATATCCGGCATATTTATACTCTTATGGCTGACATACGCAGGGCATTACTTATATTTTCAAATTACCAGAACTTAAACTTACTCTGGATGTAATGACCCGGTTTATATTCTCTCGGCAGCAGGGTATATCCTTCTGCTTCTCAGTTGCTGCACACATACGTTTATTCATGCGGTGATCCACAGTAAATTTAGAGAAGAGTTAAAGACAATGTTAAAACATCTATTGCAAAAATTAGCGAGATGTTGCAGAAAAATAGTCAGATTGTGGATCTGACCTCATCAGAAACATAGAAACATAGAAACATAGAAAATAGTGCAGGAGTAGGCCATTCGGCCCTTCGAGCTTGCACTGCCATTCAATATGATCATGGCTGATCATCCAACTCAGTATCCTGTACCTGCTTTCTCTCCATATCCCCTGATCACTTTAGCCACAGGGGCCACATCTAACTCCCTCTTAAATATAGCCAATGAACTGGCCTCAACTACCTTCTGTGGCAGAGAATTCCAGAGATTCACCTCTCTCTGTGTAAATAATGTTTTTCTCATCTCAGTCCTAAAATATTTCCCCTTTATCCTTAAACGATGACCCCTTGTTCTGGACTTTCCCAACATCGGGAACAATCTTCCTGCATCTAGCCTGTCGAACCCCTTAAGAATTTTGTTAGTTTCTATATGTTCCCCCCTCAATCTTCAACATTCTAGCGAGTACAAGCCGAGTATATCCAGTCTTTCTTCATATGAAAGTCCTGACATCCCAGGAATCAGTCTGGTGAACATTCTCTGTACTCCCTCTAGGCCAAGAAACTCCTTCCTCAGATTAGGAGACCAAAACTGTACGCAATAGGCCAGGTGTGGTCTCACCAAGACCCTGTACAACTGCAGTAGATCCTCCCTGCTCCCTTACTCAAATCATTTTGCTATGATTGCTAACATACCATTCGCTTTCTTCACTGCGTGCTGCACCTGCATGCCTACTTTCAATGACTAGTGTACCATGACACCCATGTCTCGTTGCATCTCCCCTTTTCCTAATCGGCCACCATTCAGGTAATAGTCTACTTTCCTGTTTTTGCCAGCAAAGTGGATAACCTCACATTTATCCACATTATACTGCATCTTCCATGCATTTCCCCACTCACCCAGCCTATCTAAGTCATCCTGCAGCCTCCTAGCACCCTCCTCACTGCTAACACTGCCCCCCAGCTTCGTGCCATCCGCAAACTTGGAGATGTTGCATTCAATTCCCTCGTCCAAATCATTAATATATATTGTAAATAGCTGGGGTCCCAGCACTGAGCCTTGCGGTACCTCATTAGTCACTGCCTGCCATTCCGAAAAGGACCCGTTTACTCCTACTCTTTGCTTCCTGTCTGCCAGCCAGTTCTCTATCCACATCAATACTGTGTGCTTTAAGTTTGTATATTAATCTCTTATGTGGGACCTTGTCGAAAGCCTTCTGAATGTCCAGATATAACACATCTACCGGTTCTCCCTTATCCACACTACTAGTTGAAATATCCTCGAAAAATTCTATAAAATCGTCAGACATGATTTACCTTTCATAAATCCATGCTGACTTTGTCGAATGATTTCACCATTTTCCAAATGTGTTGCTATCCCATCTTTAATAAATGACTCTAGCAGTTTCCCCACTACCGATGTTAGACTAACTGGTATGTAATTCACCGTTTTCTCTCTCACTCCCTTTTGAAAAAGTGGGGTTACATTAGCTACCCTCCAATCCTCAGGAACTACTCCAGAATCTAAAGAGTTTTGAAAAATTATCACTAATGCATCCACTATTTCTGGGACTTCTTCCTTAAGCACTCTGGGATGCAGCCTATCTGGCCCTGGGGATTTATCGGCCTTTAATCCATTCAATTTACCTACCACCACTTCCCGGCTAACCTGGTTTTCACTCAGTTTCTCCATTTCATTTGACCCCCGGTCCCTTGCAATTTCCGGCAGATTTGTAAATCTTCCTTAGTGAAGACAGAATCAAAGTAGTTATTCGATTTATCTGCCATGTCCTTGTTCCCCATGATCAATTCACCTGTTTCTGACTGCAAGGGTCCTACATTTGTTTTAACTAATCTTTTTCTCTTCACATATCTATAAAAACTTTTGCAGTCAGTTTTTATGTTCCCTGCCAGTTTTCTTTCATAATATATTTCTACTTTCCTAATTAAACCCTTTGTCCTACTCTGCTGGAGTCTAAATTTCTCCCAGTCCTCTGGTAGGCTGCTTTTTCTGGCTTATTTGTATGCTTCATCTTTTGTTTTGATACTATCCCTGATGTCCCTTGTTATCCACGGATGCACTACCTTCCCTGATTATTATTTCGCCAAACTGGGATGAACAATTGTTGTAGTTCATCCATGCAGCCTTTAAATGCCTTCCTTTGAATATCCACCGGCAACCCTTTCAGAATCAATTGCCAGTCTATCTTGGCCAATTCACGTCTCATACCCTCAAGGTTACCTTTCTTTAAGTTCAAAACTCTTGTTTCTGAATTAAATATGTCACTCTCGATCCTAATGAAGAACTCAACCATATTATGGTCACTCATGCCCCGCACAACAAGACTGCTAACAAACCTTCCTCATTACACAAGACCCAGTCTAGAATAGCCTTCTCTCTCGTTTGTTCCTCTACATGTTTATTTAGAAAACTATCCCGCATACATTCCAAGAAATCCTCTTCCTCAGTACCCCTGCCAATTTGATTATAACTGTTTTACCTTTGTTGCACGCATTTCTAATTCCCTGTTTGATGCCATCCCCAACTCCACTACTACTGTTAGGTGGCCTGTACACAACTCCCACTAGCGTTTTCAGCCCTTGGTGTTTCGCAGCTCTACCCATATCGATTCCACATCCTCCAAGCTAATGTCCTTCCTTTCTATTGCGTTAATCTCCTCTCGGACTAGCAACGCTACCCCACCCTCTTTTCCTTTCTGTCTATCCCTCCTGAATATTGAATATCCCTGGAAGTTCAGCTCCCAGCCTTGGTCACACTGGAGCCATGTCTCCGTGATCCCAATTATATCATAGTCATTAATAGCAATCTGCACATTCAACTCATCCAACTTATTTGCAATCGTAATAAGGGGGAACTTATTACGATTGCCCCTTGCATTGAGACACAAAGCCTTCAGGCTTGTTTTTACAACACTCTTACCCCTTATACAATTATGTTGAAAAATGGCCCTTCTTGAATTTAGCCATGGATTTGTCTGCCTACCACTTTTACTTTTCACCTTGCTACCCATTGCATCTACCCTCATTTTACACCGCTCTGTCTCTCTGCTCACACATTTAAGAAACCCACCACCTCTTATTCTCTGTTTATTATCTTTTTCTTCTTTCCCCCCTACATGTTGGGTCTGAGTGCTTAACTTCTCTGCCTCCTGCCTCCTGCCTCACACACTGTCTACTAGATTTCTCTATTTGAGTACCTCCCCCCAACCGTTCTAGTTTAAAGTCTCCCCAGTAGCCTTTGCAAATCTCCCCGCCAAGATATTGGTCCCCCTCGTGATCAAGTGCAACCCGTCCTTTTTGTACAGGTCACACCTTCCCCAAAAGAGGTTCCAATGGCCCAGAAACTTGAATCCCTGCCCACTGCACCATTTATCTGCCACGCATTTATCCTCCACCTCGCTCCATTAGCGAGGTCAAGGTTAGGATTGAACCATTTTGTTGCGTCTTGAATGAAAGATAATATTATGTGTAATACCCGTTATTCGCTATTAATACAACATTCAGACGAGACCTACCGCCTGTTACAGCCAATCGACGTCACTTCCTCTCGCATTACACTTCAGCGTCTTCTCTCCGTATCCGACAGATATTGCCACATTTCGACCTCTAGTCTTTGCCACTCACTCAACCCATCTGCGAACCAAACTCTCCTCATCACTTGCCAGGCTTTTCCCCACCCAAACCTTTATTTACCTGCTCCACTACTATGAATCGGATAACACCCCACCCTATTCGTCAACCAGAGAGCAGTCCTGAACTGCTATTAACCTCATTGGAGCCCCTTGGACTATCTTAGATCGGACTTTACTGGCGTTATCCAGAGCTAAATGTTATTGACGATATTCCCTTTATCATGTCTATATATACTGTGGACGGCTCGATTGTAATCTTGTATTATTTTTCCTCTCACTGGTTAGCACACAACAAAAGCTTTTCGTTGTACACGTGGCAATAAACTAATGACAATGACAATCTATGAAGGTCTCAAATGTTGTATCATTTTGTAGAAGACATATTCGCTCTCCGATGCTTCAAGTTTAGATAGGCGTATTGCTCATCTAGAGAAAAGTACCAGGTGGTGTTCTTGAAACAGCTCAGCACGGTGACTGTTCGCAGTACAGCAGCCGCCGTTCTCTCGGTACAATATTTGACTTTCAGCTTCTTGCAATTAATGGCGGCGTCGATCAAAGTTGAAGGTGACGGTGAACCAGATGGAACAGTCCGTGGCGGTGTGAAGCAGGACGGCGTGGACATTTCAAATACGGAGTTTGAGCAGAGGACGGAAATGCACAGCAAAAGCTATGGGGATCTGCCGTAGTAACTAATCCAGGATGATAACTAATAAATCAGCCGCCGCCATGGACACCAGGTAGCGAGTTACACACCTGGAGAGACCCGCGATAGGATGCCAATCGTCACTATGAAGAAGGAAAATCTACAGAATTTTGACATTTCTCGGAATAAAGAGTTACTACCTTTAGAGGAAATATATTGGTCTCTTCCAAAAAGAACGACCGTATCCAATACAGGGTGAAATTGGTCAGTTTAATTTATATTAGTGCTCAGTTTAGTTTACTTTACTTTAGTTTGGTTTACTTTTGTTTAGTTTAGTTTAGTTTAGTTTAGTTTAGTTTAGTTTAGTTTAGTTTAGTTTAGTTTAGTTTAGTTTAGTTTAGTTTGGTTTAGTTCAGTTTAGTTTAGATTAGTTTAGGATTAATTTGGTTTAGATTAGTTTAGGTTTAGTTTAGTTTAGAGGTACAGTGCGGATGCAGGCCCTTCTGCCCACCGAATGCGCTCCGATCAGCGACCCCATACACTTACAGAGTCCTACATACTGGGGACAATTTACATTATTTACCGAAGTCAATTAAACGACAAACGTGCACGTCTTTGAAGCGTGGGAGGAAACTAGAGCACCCAGGGAAAACACACCCTTTCACTTGGATAACGTGCAAATCCATACAGACAGCACCCATCGTGAGGAACGAACCGGGGGCTTTGACCCCTTCGCCACCGTGCGCCCCATGAGTGTGTAGCATGAATCGCAGCTGAAACACAACCACGCTGTGAACGGTACAACTGCATTGCTTTCATATTCGCGTTAAGAGTGGCACAATTTGGGTGTGGTTAGAGCACGACTAGTGTGAGGTGGGGGATTCCATTGATGTTTTTTCAATCCGCCGCTTTACCAGTGAATGATGAATGTCGCAAGATTGAAGTTTCAACTCAGATTCGATTTACATCCAGTCCTCGTTTGCCTGTTCCCCCTATGACCGAGTGGCTTTTCAAAGGGTGATTCGGTTTCCTCCCACATTTCAAAGACGCGCGATAATGGCCATCTGCAAATTATATCTGTTTGCAGGGAGTGGATGAGAAAGTGGGATAACACCGAACAAATGTAAACAGGCGGCGTGGGACGGAACAGAACCTTCGGACAACTACTTCCTCGAAGACCACCGATCACACGTTCTTACCAGTTCGACCCCACTTTCTCGTCCATTCTTTCGACTGAACAATTTCAAAGGGAAAGATTAACCTACTAACCAGCTCGTCTTCAGGATGTGGGACGACCTCGGAGCAGCCGGAGGAAACCCATGACCATCACATAAATAACATTGTCGCGATGGGCCGAAAGTGTGGTTCATATTCTGTGTCCATAAACTAAACTAAACTAAACTAAACTAAACTAAACTAAACTAAACTAAACTAAACTAAACTAAACTAAACTAAACTAAACAACATTAAACGCAAAAAAACGAAACGAAGCGAAAATACTGTGTTTCATAAAGGTGGCGCAGAGGCGCAGCGGTAGAGTTGCTGTGTTGCAGCCTCAGAGTCCCGGGTTCTATCCTGATACGGGTGCTGTTTATGCGGAGTTTGTATGTACTCCCTGTGACCGCGTGGGTGTTCTACGTGTGCCCCGCTGTCCTCCCACGCGTCCAAAGACCTACAGGTTTGTAGGTTAAGTGGCTTTGGTAACATTGTAAATTGTCCCAAGTGCGTAGGATAGGCTTAGTGTGCGGGGATCGCTGGTCGGATCGGAATCGGTGGGCAGTAGGGCCTGTTACCGCGCTGTATCTCTAACATCTGAATCAAAAATAAGGTCGGGTACAGCGCCATCTATGGTAGCTGTGTAGGAGGGAACTATAGATTCTGGTTTAAACCGAAGATACACACAAGAAGCTGGAGTAACTTAGTGGGTTAAGCAGCATTTCTGGAGAGAATGAATGGGTGACATTTCGGGTCGAGACCCTTCTTCAGATCGCTGGCCAGTGTCGTCTCGATGGGCCGAGGGGCCTTTCCACGCCGAATCTCTAATCTAAACTAAACTCTCGTAGCCGCGCCATTGTTAGTTCTACTTGTCTAGGCCTAGTTTTGAAGGTACGATCAATTTTGTATATCCCAACAAATATATGTAGCATTTTCTGTGCTGTACACGTGCTGACTTGTTAATATTGAGAGCACTACGCTGTTTGGGAGACGCGCTTCCTTCATCTTACTCTTTTGCGATCTCAGAACAATGAATGTGTAACTGTACTAATTTATACGTGAGATTTAACAAAAACAAATACAAAGCTGAGCAAAAGAGTCCGATATCTGAATTACGGAGTTTGCAAAACGGTAGCATCCTTATAATAAAGCACGATATGATGAATGTATTTCTGCATCAAGGTACATACCGGGGACAGCAATGACGGCGAGCGGCGGGTAATATATCCGTTGTGCTTTCAGAAGGAAAAGATAAAAACGAACATTGTTGAAACTTCTCGTTGTCTCCATTTCAGAGAAGACGCTGAAATCGGTTGAGGCCGCAAATGTTGCACACATCAACACTGTGGAATAAATACCTTATTATTAAAAAGTAAGATGTCCCCAGTGGCGCAATTTGCACCCACCGTGACTGATGTTAATTCCAGTCAAGGGGCATTAACACCTTCCTAGCAAACAAGTATTTTTTTCTGTGCACAACAAAAAACACTGCAAAAAAGACCTGCACAGACATGACGTCGTTTCTGGTTAGGAACATCCACAGTGTCAGTGGAAACTAGTATCAATGCGAGTAAAATTCAAAGTGGCCCAGTATTACAACAGTTGAAAAATGTCAGGGCTACCCAAGCAGTGCTCAGGGGTTTACAGAATCAGCAGATAGACTCAGAGCCACTCCTTTATTTTTTTTTACCGAAACCGGTTTTAATGAAAACAGAGCACCGCTTAGTAGTATCAATTTGACGAACCATAGGTAAGAAATTATTGATGCTCCGAGAATTTTTATGTGAGTGCTAAGAAAATCGAGAACTGGTTAACCAGAAAACAGTTCTCTGGTGGTTTTAATTTTAGTTTTAGTTTAAGAACAACTGCTGGAAAACAGGTCTTTCTGCCCACTGTCTGCACCTGGAGTATTGTGTGCAATTTTGGTCTCCTAATTTGAGGAAGGACGTTATTACTATTGAGCCAGTGCAGCGTAGGTTCACCAGGTTAATTACAGGGATGGCGGGACAGACATATGATGAAAGAATGGGGCGACAGGACGTGTATTCACTGGAATTTAGAAGGAGCAGATGAGGTCCTATAGAAAGAAGAAACATTCATAAACTGTCGGACAGGCCAGATGAAGGAAAAAGTTCACGATTTTGGGGGAGTCAGGAAACAGGGAGCACACTATACGAATAAGAGTTAGCCCATTTAACTCAGTTGAGGAAAAGCTTTTTCTCCTTGAGATATGTGATGCTGTGGTATTCTCTGCCACTGAAGGCAGTGGAGGCCTATTCACCGGATGTATTCAAGAGAGAGTTAGACTTAGCTATTACGGCTGAAGGATTCAAGCGATGTGTGGGAAAAGCAGGAACGGGGTACTGATTTCAGATGTACAG
This sequence comes from Malacoraja senta, assembly GCA_038087875.1. Lineage (NCBI taxonomy): Eukaryota > Metazoa > Chordata > Chondrichthyes > Rajiformes > Rajidae > Malacoraja > Malacoraja senta. Next base: position 833,915 of record JAXLNO010002317.1, read on the forward strand.
CCATGATCATATTGAATGGCATTGCTGGCTCGAAGGGCAGAATGGCGTACTGCACCTATGCTTCTATGAGTCCAAGTAAACCAGCGAGCCACACACATTATCACTATCCTGCGCAGACTAGGGACAATTTACAATTATGCCAAGCCAATTATCTCGACACACCTGCGCGTCATTGTAGTGTGAAAGGAAACCGAAGATCTCGGAAGAACCCAAGCGGTCACGGGGACAACGCACAAAAACTCCGTACAGGCAGCAATCTTCGTTAGAATCAACCCCAGTCTCTGGCGCCATAATCAGTGTAAGGCAGAAACACTACCGTTGCGCCAACGTGCCACCCCCATAGTGGTAACGATGAGCAAAATGATGGATTACCTTCGGTTCTCCATCTCCATCTCTGGGACACTGACCATGTCCCTATTGTTCGGACCACGGCGATTCGTGCGGGCTCTGCTCGCAGCTACGATGTGGCGAACGATCAAACAGTTGAGCAACAGGATAATGGCGAATGGGACTGCCGGGGTGAATATATAATGAATACACTCTATTGGTGCCCAGACCTTTCGCTTTCACGCCCAAAACCAGGGATGGGTCATCAGCAAATACCGACCAGTCAACATAAAGTACCGTAAAATGTCCTTCACACAGCTTAGCAGAGTAACTGTCCCGGGAATATTCCCCGCCGTTCCTTCGGTGCAATATTTGCCTTTGTGCTTCTGGCAACAAATGGCGGCGAAGCGATCGAAGGACATAATTGGAGACACTTGGACTATCTTGATCGGACTTTACTGGCGTTATCCAGCACTAAATGCTATTCACAATATTCCCTGTATCATGTCTTTGTACAATGTAGGCGGCTCGATTGGAATCATGTATTGTTTTTCCTGTCAAAGGTTTGCACACAGTAGAAGTGAACGGGTCCTTTTCAGAATGGCAGGCATTGGCGAGTGGAGTGCCGCAAGGCTCGGTGTTGGGGCCGCAACTGTGTATCATATATATTAATGATTTGTAAGAGGGAATTAGGAGCAACACTAGCAAGTTTGCTGATGACACAAAGCTTGGTGGCAGTGTGAACTGTGAAGAGGATGTTAGGAGGTTGCAGGATGAACTGGACAGGTTGAGTGAGTGGGCAGATGCGTGGCAGACGCAGTCTAATATAGATAAATGTGAGGTTATCCACTTTGGCGGCAAAAACAAGGGGGCAGATTATTATTATACAATGGGGTTAGGTTAGGTTAGGGGGAGGAGCAGCGAGACACCGGTCACTGAATGTTGGGTTACAGGTACAGCAGGCAGTGAAGAAAGTGACTGGAATGTTGGCCTTCATAACAAGAGGATTTCAGTATAGGAGTAAAGAGGTTCTTCTGCAGTTGTATAGGGCTCTGGTGAGACCACATCTGGAGCATTGTGTACATTTTGGTCTCCTAATTTGAGGAAGAACATCCTTGTGATTGAGCGTAGGTTCACGGAATTGATCCCTGGGCTGGCGGGACTGTCATATGAGGAAAGTTTGGAAAGAGTAGGCTTGTCTTCACGAGTTTAGAAGGATGAGGGGGGTTCTTATAGAAACATATACAATTATAAAAGGACTGGACAAGCTAGATGCAGGAAAAATATGCCCAATGTTGGGCGAGTCCAGAATCAGGGGCCACGGTCTTAGAATAAAGTGGAGGCCATTTAAGACTAAGGTGAGAAATAACGTTTTCACCCAGAGAGTTGTGAATTTATGGAATTCCCTGCCACAGAGGGCAGTGGAGGCCACGTCACTGGATGGATTTAAGAGAGAGTTAGATAGAGCTCTAGGGGCTAGTGGAGTGAAGGGATATGGGGATAAGGCCAGCACGGGTTATTGATCGGGGACGGTCAGCCATGATCACAATGAATGGCGGTGCTGGCTCGAAGGGCCGAATGGCCTCCTGCACCTGTTTTCTATGCTTCTATGCTTATATGCTATACAACAAACGTTTTTTCAATGTACACGTGACAATAAACTAATGACAATGACAATGTGTAACGGTTTCAAATGTTGTATCATTTCGTGGAATACATGTTCGCTATACATAGATACATAGAAAATAGGTGCAGGAGTAGACCATTCGGCCCTTCGAGCCAGCACCGCCATGCAATATGATCATATCCGAAACACCAAGCCTTTAACATTAGCGGACGTTCATCTACCGCAGCCGTGTCCTTCTAAATGTTGCGGAAGTTATCCCATTGCAGCAAATTTCAACCAAAACAGTCATGGGCTCGTAACCGCGTTTAAATCAAGTCGGTGTTAGAGTTACTTTCCATGGTTGAAGCGGAACCTACATGAAGCTTTTCAAGGATACAGAAACAACGAATCGGATATCATCAGCTTTATAACTTTATTTGCAAACGAAAATGATACATTTTCCTTTAGAACAACTTGCGCGATCCCTACTGATTTCTTTTTGCGTTCCATCGGCCATTTCCTGACATATTTCCTTCCTCCATATTTAGTTTTTCGTTTAATTTAGACATCCAACGAGGAAACAGTCCCTTCGGCCCGACGAAGATAGACAAAAAAAGGCTGGAGTAACGCAGCGGGACAGACAGCATCTTTGGAGAGAAGGAAACAGTTTTACGAAACGTCACCCATTACTCCCCTCCAGTGATGCTACCTGACCTGCTGAGTTAATCCAGCTTTTTGTGTCCAGCTTCGCTTTAAACTAGCATCTACATTTCCTTACTACACCCTCCGGCCCACCGAGTCCGCGCTGACCAGCCACCCCCGCACATTAATACTGCCCTATACACACTTGGGACAACTTGCAATTTTATCAAAGCCAATTAAGCTACAAACGTGTGCCTCTTTGGCAGTGCCGGAATAAGATGAAGAGAGGTCCCAGGCTATTCCACTTGTGAGGTCTCTCCCACCCCCCCCCCCCACCCGCACGACTAGAGGAAGTTGGAAAAGTGTTTTAAATAATTTGAGTAAAGCCACGGATGATTACGGGTGTTTAAAATTCCGCAATTCGCAATTCCTTCTCGAAAGGACATGAAATATTATTGTTAAACACCGTAGTGATTGAAAAACAATGCATAAATGTTAAAATTAACAATGTGAAAATGTTTTGCTATAACCGAACTTCGCAAACATTTTGTGGAATAAGCATGATTTTTAGGAAAATAAAATTGTAAGTTTACTGTTATTTTAAAAAAAACACACAACAAAACAACAAACAAACAAAAACATGAGCTTAAAAATTGTATTGCCTGGGAAGCCTTACCCCACTACTCAAACCTCACGTCAAAAACCTTGGCGTGCTATTTGACTCAGCACTGAAATTTGACAAACAAGTCAATGCCGTGGTAAAAGCTAGCTTCTTTCAGCTTCGGACGATAGCTAAAATAAAACAATTCCTCCACTTTGATGACCTCGAAAAGATCATCCACACATTTATCTCCTCCCGCGTAGATTACTGCAACTCCCTTTACACTGGGATCAGCCAATCTTCCCTGTCCCGCCTGCAACTGGTCCAAAACGCAGCAGCGGGACTCCTGACAGGCACCCGAAAAAGGGACCACATCACCCCGATCCTGGCCTCTCTCCACTGGCTCCCTGTGCGGTTCCGTATACATTTCAAGATCCGCCTCTATGTCTACAAAGCCCTCAATGGGCTTGCCCCCACCTACATCAAAAGTCTTCTTACCCACGACTGCACCTCCAGGTCCCTCAGATCGGCCGACTTGGGGTTGCTGAATATCCCACGGTCTAGGCGTATGCTCAGGGGCTACCGCGCCTTTGCGGTTGCAGCTCCTAGACTGTGGAACAGCATCGCCCTTCCCATCAGAACTGCCCCCTACATCGACTCCTTTTCTTGACGTCCTCTGAGCGAGGGCTATACGTATATATATGTAGTTTGTTTGTTTACACTATTCTTATAACAAATGTAAAGCACTTTTGCCAACGAGAGTTGTTTTTTGAATGTGCTATATAAATAAATGTGACTTGACTTGACTTGACAACCTGACAGTGACAGTGTGACAGTTTTAGATCCTACTGTATGTTCGCATTAAACAGTTGGTTTTAAAATAAATATTACGAAATAAAGAAACTACAATCATCTAGACAGACTAATATAGTTTTTTTCTAAGCTTCCTCATTGCAAATTCTTCCAGAAGTTGATTAAAATTTGTTGGTCTGAATTTGTCACTCTCAATGCACTCTTAGTGCAGACATTGTGGCCCTTAATTCATTTTTAATTCTTTTGAGTCTTGAAAAAGACCTCTCTCTCGAGCAGTTCGTGACCATTAAGCTAAGAAACAGCCGCGAGATTGCTTCTACATTAGGGAAGGCCATCTGAATGTTTTCTTTGTAAATAATTTGATAAAGGTCTGTATGAGACAGAGCGTGCTGTTCTGTAGGCCCATGGCTTTGTCTCACGTACAAGTGAAAGTGCTAAAGTTCATCAATAAGTTTCAGGTCAACAATTCTGGATATGCTTCCATGAACAATTCAAGACCTTGCTGAAAGTCTTGCTTAGATGCGGGCAGATTAGCAAGAAATGAAAACATTTGTGCAACATCACTGTACACAGTAGCTAGTCGGCGCTGACTCGGTGGACCGAAAGGCCTATTTCCGCGGTGAATCTCTAAACCTAACACTAAAATCTAAAAGGTAGCCATGTCTCCGCCTCGACGCATTTTCCGCCTTCTGTCTCTCCGTGATTCCCTTGTACGCTTGGTCCATCCCCACCCAGATTTCTATTGGTCACCAGCTACATCCGCATGAGATGCAAACACCGCTACTACAGTTCCGCTCTCACCATCACCCAGTGATCTAAACAACGTTTCAATTCAGGCAACAACGATTCCGGCAACCTTGTCAAGCCTCGTCTGAGTTCCGTTTTCCACGTTGGCAACTGGGTGAGAGGCGAAACTAGAAAAAAATGGAAGTTCAGGTAAAGGGGTAAAAGCAACAAAGGCAGTTCGAATGATG
>JAXLNO010002317.1:841520-1004701 GCA_038087875.1 Malacoraja senta
TGCGGCGCCCGCGGTGATGCTTGCGTGAGTCCCGGGGACAATTATCGATTATTGATCGTTGCCGTCGTCCCCAGAGGGCGAGGATTTGGGACTCGGGGGCCGTGTGGGGAGGGAGAAATGTCACCCCTAACTTACGTTTATAGCGGTCTCCATCGCCGTCCTTCACCTAAACGGGAGATCGGGTCGGTACCCGCGGGAGAGAGAGAGAGAGAGAGAGAGACGCTGGAGGCCGGGACCACAGGCACCGGTACCCGGAGTCGGCGAACTCCAGACACTGCGGACGGGTCCCCGTTCCCAGTGAAGAACAGATGTGAAGCCAGCCCAGCCCTGCCCAGCCCTCGCTGTGAGAGAGAGAGAGAGAGCCGGTGTGCGCTGTGCGACAGAGACCCTGAGTTTGTTGCAGCTCCACGAGGCCCGTGAGTAAACAGCCCGTGAAATCTGGCCCGAGGCTGGTCGACCCAAGATGGTCTGTGTGGCCAAAACCTACTTAAACTGAACTTATCCAACTTAAATTTAAACTTACCCAAAATAGCTATAGCTAGAATGAACCGCTGAAAACTATACCTAAAGTGGGGCAGGGTGTGAAGCACGAAAACTTGGAAAGGGGAATAAATAAATAAATTGACAAATAAATAAATAAATAAACAATCAGATAAAATGCTGCAGGCAGATCAGATAGATCGAAGCAGCATAGCAAGCAGAACAAAGAGCTGGGAAATAGCATACTCAGAAAAATGCAAAAGCAGAAATGCAAAAGATAAACATAAGGACAAAACCATCCAGGAAAACGCAGAGGTCCTTTACGCTGATTACGCCCAACATCAAGGGTGTAGGGAGAAGTGTAACCTCATATTTCTTCACTAAATACATCTCTCCACGGAAAGACACTCTGCTTGAAAACTACCCATATGTCAATAGTGAGGGTATTGGATATGGGGCAGACTAAAAGTATGCAAAGATCAAAGCCTGGATAAAGATGATGCTAGCCTTACTATTTCATACTATAATAAAGGCAAGATCATGATACAAGGAAACTCAGAAAACCTGGACTCTTTTAAAGGGATCTTTCCCCTGCTAAAAGAGAAAGTAAATGAAAAATGGACCAATACCCACCTGGATAACTATGAAGATGACAGTCCACTAGAGACAATTGCTGCCATGACCATCTCTACCCCCACCTACACCTTATAATTCAAGCCGCCAGCTGAGAGAGAATCTGGCTCAGCTAGAACTCGAGTTCACGGAACTTAAACAAGCGCAGGGTAAGCAACTCTACCAGCTGAAGGAGGACTCAATGAGATGAGGACCAAAATGAGACTACCACCTCTGAGATGAAGAGAACCCTGGAAGAGTTGAAACAAGAAAACTGTACACTCCGGGCCCAATTAGCCAAAATAAAGGAGGAAATGAGTAAACAGGGAAAAGAACCTGTCAAGCAGCTCCAGAATGTCAGGGACAATCACCAAGAAATCCCAAAAAGGACAAATGAAATCACACAGATTCCAGCTGCTGCTCACTTCCCTATGGCTGCTCCGACCCCTCCGAGCTGCACTCAGCCCACCAATACACCATTAGTGGACACCCCTTCTGGTACACAGCTTGCCCCAGGTACACAGTCAACAGGCAACCCTCACCCTAGCTTCACACGACCTCCTGCCCCCCAGTCTGAAGAGCAAACCCCCCAGGTGGTCCTACTCACTGAACCAACGGGAGGTTTCTGGACCGCCAGAGGCTGTTCCCAGGTCGCCGGGTATTGGTTAAAACGTGCAGCACCACAGACCATGCAATGAAGGTCCTGAGCAAAGATACCATCGGGAGCCCTCAACAGATTGTGATCCATACAGGCACAAATGATTTGCGCACCTTACGTCATCGTACTGCTGGGGCAATAACAAGGATGGCAGAAAAGGCAGCAAGGGAATTCCCTGATTCGAGGATCGTGATCTCTACCCTGCTGCCCAGGACGGATACCTCACCCCATGTGATTCACAATGCCAACATAGACATCAGCAGAGGATGTGCCGCCCTCCCTAATGTCCAATTGGCCCACTACCCGACCATCGGTACATGGGACCTCCATGATGGAATACATCTAAACAGACAGGGGGTGAGGGTCTTCGCAAAGAACCTCAAATATACTGCCCTGGGACGTAACATTCCCTCCCCCACGATCAACGGGAACCCAAGAGGCCAATCTGGACTCCCTTACCCCCACCATGTCAGGACAACCCGCCAAACTGCGAGGCGACATAACAGCCCAGCCAGGGCCGCCACTGCCCCCCGGCTCATTCCAGCCACAGCCGCGGATCAACTCGTAGATGGGAGAGATCAGGCAGCTGCTGCACACCCTTTGTTCCAACCTCCTATGGTAACAAAGGACACAAATATATAAACAGTCCCTTCCGAGTGACTGATAAAAACAGCATATGATGGCACTGAATTAGTACTGTTGCTATTGTTGATATGTTTGCACTGAATTAGTACTGTTGATATTGTTGATATTGCTATTAATACTGTTGATATTGCTATTATTAATATAGTTATTATTACTAGGTGGCAGTACGAGTCTGCTTACCATAGCATACAAAACTTTACCTAACGTTCCTCAATTATAGAAAAAAAAATAGTGTTTTCGCACCAGACCCGCAAAATAGGTTTTATTTAAATTAAAGAAAAGAATATAAATAGAAAATAAATGAGTTCATTTCATATAGGATGTTGGAATATCCAGGGTCTCTACTCTTCAACCTTCGGGATGAAGACTGGGAACCCTGAGTTCCTAAAGTCTATCGAAGACACTGATATAATTATATTAACGGAAACATGGTACCGAAAGGATGCGTTCATTCACTGCCCCTCAGGGTACCATGAAGTCATGGTGCCCTCAGTAAAAACTACTGATATACGTAAGGGCAGAACCTCTGGGGGGGTCTTGGTATGGTACAAAGAAGAACTAGACAGTCACATTACATCAATAAAACAGGGGAAATCACATATATGGTTGAAACTAGATAAAACACTTGGAATGACTGGAAAAGATATATATCTATGTGCCGCCTACATACCCTCAATAGAATCGCCATATTTTGAAGAGGATATATTTGAAACTCTCCACATGGAAATCAATCATTTCCAGGCCAAGGGAAATGTGCTACTATGTGGAGACCTGAATGCAAGAACCGGATGTGAACCTGATTCCATAGACCCACAGGGCAACAACCATGTGTTTGGTCAAACCCCCTTTTATGTCACACCAACTATCATTAACCGGAACAACCTGGACTGTGAAATAAATAAAAGTGGTAGAGAGGTAGTGCATCTCTGCCGAGCCTTGGGCCTGTACATAGTTAATGGTCCGCTCAGAGGGGACTCCATGGGAAGGTTTACATATTCCTCAGCTCTTGGGTCTAGCGTGGTAGACTACGCAATTACTGACATAGACCCCTGCACTATCAGTGCATTCACTGTTAGGCAGCAGTCCCCTCTTTCAGACCATTGTCAAATCAATGTGTACCTAAAATTTCCTCTTCAAACTAAAGATGAAAAAAAGGAACCAAGTAAGCTGTATAAACTAAATCAGACTTACAGATGGGCTTCAGATAGCGGAGATAAATTCATCGTGGCCCTGAATTCACTTGATCTCACAAATAAAATATTGAAATACAAGACTAACCCATATGAGACTACTAGAGATGGTGTAAACATGGCTATAAAGGACATTAATATGATCTTTCACAAGGCAGCTATCAAATCTGACCTTGTGAAACAGAAGAGAAAAATTATCAAAAAAAACAACCATGAAAAATGGTTCGACCACGAGTCAGAATGTCAGAAAAATGTCAGAAAAGATCTGAGGAAAATATCGAACCAAAAACACCGTCAACCAAACAATCCAGATTTACGCATTAGATATAATGAAACTCTTAAAAGGTATAAACAGACGATTAGGAACAAAAGACAAAATCACACTCACAAAAGACTTGAAGAAATTGAAAATTCCATAAATCAAAACCAATTTTAGGATATGTGGAATAACCTGAGCACAATTAAACTACAAACATTACCAATTCAAGACGGTGATATCTGGAGTGCACACTTCAAAAATCTATATAAAGACATCCCAATAAATAAAATAAACTCAAATCATTCTCATATCAAAGAAAAACTCCATACACTAGAAATAGTAATCAAAGATTATCAAAACCCCCTTGATTTCCCAATTACTTTGGAAGAACTGACCTTAAAAATAAAATCTCTTCACTCAAAGAAAGCCTGTGGTCCAGATAGCATTAAAAATGAAATGCTCAATTACAGCACTCCGGAGATGCAGGACATAGTGCTTGGGCTGTTCAACATCATACTACGTTCAGGTTATTTCCCTGATATTTGGTGCAAGGGCTTATTTCACCCATTTATAAGAGTGGAAACAAACTAGACCCAAATAACTACCGCGGCATCTGTGTCAGGAGCTGCCTAGGGAAGTTATTCTGCAGTATCATAAATAACAGAATGCAGGATTTCCTTAACAAACACAATATTCTCAGTAAAAAATAAATTGGCTTCCTCCCAAAACATCGTACCACTGACCACATTTACACCCTCCACACTCTCATTGAAAAACAATAACACCAAGCAAAAAATGGAAAAATATTTGCCTGTTTTATTGACTTTGAGAAAGCATTTGACTCGATTTGGCATGAAGGGCTCTACTACAAACTCCTCTGTTGTGGTATAGGAGGAAAGGTATATGACCTTATCAAATCAATGTATCTGAATAATAAATGTGGCGTTATTATTGGGGACAAACGCACTGATCTCTTCACCCAGAGAAGAGGCGTCCGGCAAGGCTGCAATCTGAGCCCGACACTGTTTAATTTATATATCAACGATTTGGCAATAAAGCTGGACCAGAGCACTGCGCCGGGCCTCTGTCTCCTGGACGGAGAGGTAAAATCTCTGTTTTATGCGGATGACTTGGTTCTGCTGTCCCCCACAGAACAGGGACTGCAGCAACAGTTGGACCTTCTTGATGAGTACTGCCAAAATTGGGCCCTGGCAGTAAATCTAAAGAAAACCAATATCATGATTTTCCAAAAAAAAACAGATGTCAGGAAGATAAATACAAATTTACACTCAATGGTAATATTATCGAACACACTATGAGCTATACTTACCTTGGTCTAACTGTTGCAGCATCAGGGAGCTTCAATATGCCAGTGAATGCACTAAAAGAGAAAGCTCGAAGAGCTCTGTATGCAATAAAAAGCAGATTCTACAACATCCAAATACCCATTAAAATCAGGCTTAAAATATTTGACAGTGTAATCCAGCCTATTGCGCTTTATGGTAGTGAAGTATGGGGCCGCTCAGTCACCATAGTTATAGTAAAGGGGAAAAACATACAACGGAGGCCCTGCATGCGGAATTTTGTCGGAACATCCTCCGCATCCAAAGGAAAACACCAACAAACGCATGTAGGGCAGAATTAGGCAGATACCCACTTATAATAAATATCCAGAAAAGAGCACTAAATTTTTGGAATCACTTTAAATCTAGCCCACCAGATACCCTCCTGTTTAAAGTCCATAAAACACAAGAGGGGAGCCCAGAAAAGAGTTCCCTGTGTCAGTTGGTACGGAGACTAATTACACCCATTCAGTTAAACCCTATACAGTTAAATCCTGACCAGCCTCAGATCAATACTGATCCCCAATCACCAGTTAGAGTGAACCAAATTATCAAACAATGTAAAGAAACATATTTGGAACATTGGGATAAAGAAACCAAAAGCCAAAGCAGATTAGAATGCTACCGTGCCCTAAAACGAGATTATAAATTGGCAGACTATCTCTCAACTGTTAGAGACATAAAACAAAGGCAGACCCTCACCAAATACAGGCTAAGTGACCACTATTTGGCAGTTGAAAAAGGAAGACAGAAGATATTATGGCAACCAAGAGAAAACAGAATATGTGGCCACTGTTTGACAGATGAGATTGAAACAGAGGTGCACTTCCTCCTAAAATGCAAAAAAATTGACAAAACAAGGAAAACATACTTTGACTTTAAGGAACTAGATGATACATCAAAACTAAGAATAATCCTTGGTGGAAATACGGCACATCTTGGTGCACAATACGTAACAGCATGCCATAACCTGAGAGACGGTGAATGACCAATATGCACATATGTACGCACACACTAATTGACATTAACTGACACTAAGAAATTAATATTGAATTGCTAAATTAGCTATCCTGTTGTACTGCTTACAGCTGCAAGAACGTGTAGCAATCAATAAAGGGCTATAGGCCTCTTGCGAGTTTATGTACAGGGACATATCTATCTATGCACTGTATATTGTATTTATACTTATGCATCTTAAATATGTATGTCATGTTTCATACTTTGGCAATAAAACAATGTATTTTGTATCATGCCAATAAAGTTTTTTTAAATTGAAAAAAAAAATGAATTGAGAGAGAGAGAGAGGGAGAGAGAGAGAGGGAGAGAGAGAGAGAGAGAGAGAGAGAGAGGGAGAGAGAGAGAGAGAGAGAGCGAGCGACGGAGAGAGAGAGAGAGAGAGAGAGAGAGAGAGAGAGAGAGAGCGAGAGAGAGAGAGAGATGGATAGAGGTGCGGCTCTTATAAAAGGTACCTTCGCAGTTCTTCATAAACGGATTGTTCCCTTAAATTCAAGTCCTTTAGGGTAAATAAACATACATAGTTCAATAACAATACTGCAATAAAATATGTGTTAGAACTATAGAACTGTGAAGAATGTAGCAGACGCACAACCAAAACGCACGGGCCGTTTGGCACACAATGTGTGTGGCGAATATAACGCCATGATAAATTGACCCCGCTTGCTTGCAACGATCCATAAACCTGTATCGGCACCAATGACCCACCACCGGCAGCGCGTTCCACATTCCCGCCATTCTCCATGTAAGCGACTTACCCTTTACATCTCGTATAAACTTTTGTCCTTTCACCTTAAATGTACGCTCTCTAGTCTTTGTTTCCTGGGACAAAGCTTCTATCTATCCATCTTTTAATGCCTCTCATCATTGCATGTACTTCTATCAGGCGTACCCGTAGCCTCCGACGATCAAGAACAAATATCCATCTCTGTCCAAACTATCTTCATAACATATACCCTCTAATCCAGGCATCATTCTGGCAAACCTCTTCTGCGTACGCTCTGTGGTTTACACCCCTATATGTAGTGTGGCGCTATATGCAACATGCCGACCGTTGAACTTTTTGCGGATTTAAGTTCAAGAACGCAATTTAAAAAATAAAGCAATTTAAGTAATTAAAGAACAATGAAGCTGAGTCATGCCTTTCCCACTTTTGAACCAATTGCCGCGACCGGTGAAGACAGTCATACCGTACTACGTCTTTACGTCTTCAGGGAGATCTGCACTTGGACTTCAAGATATTTCTCTACATTACTGCTATTCAGGATCATTCCATTAAGGATATACTTGCCATTAAGTAAAGGGCAGCCCTAATATATTTCCAAAATACCAAAATTCCAAAAAGGAAGAAAAATTCTAAGGGGAGTAGGAGACAACCGTGGCTGACAAGAGAGGTTAGGGATAAAATGAAACTAAAAGAAAAGATGTATAGAACAGCAACCAGTAGCCGGAAGCCAGAGGATTGGGAAACTTTCATAGGACAACAGAAGGAAACAAAATGGGTAATACGGGCTGAAAAGATGAAGTACGAAGGGAAGCTGGCCAGGAATATGAAGAAGGACAGTAAAAGCTTCTTTAGATATCTTAAGCGAAAATGAGTAGCAAAGTAAAATGTGGGTCCCTTGAAGGCAGACACGGGTGAAATTATTATGGGCAACAAGGAAATGGCAGAAGAGTTGAATAGGTACTTCGGCTCTGTCTTCACTAAGGAAGACACAAACAATCTCCCAGATGTACTGGGGGACAGAGTATCTAAGGGGGTAGAGGCACTGAAAGAAATTTTCATTAGGCGAGAAATAGTATTGGGTAGGCTAATGGGACTGAAGGATGATAAATCCCCTGGGCCTGATAGTCTGCAACCCAGGATCCTCAGGGAGGTGGCTCTGGAAATAGTGGACGGATTGGTGATCATTTTCTAATGTTCAATAGATTCAGGATCAGTTCCTGTGGATTGGAGGATAGCTAATGTTATTCCACTTTTCAAGAAAGGAACGAGAGTGAAAACGGGGAATTACAGACCAGTTAGCCCGACTTCGGTGGTGGGAAAGATGCTGAAGTCAATTATTAAAGAGGCAATAATGGGGCATTTGGATAGCAGTAAAATGATTAATCTAAGTCAACATGGATTTATGACAGGGAAATCATGCTTGACTAATCTTCTGGAATTGTTTGAGGATGTGACAAGTAAAATGGATGAAGGGATGCCAGTGGATGTAATGTATCTACTTTCAGAAAGCCTTTGATAAGGTCCCGCACGGGAGACTGGTAAAATTATTGCACATGGTATTGGGGGTAGGGTGTTGATTTCCAGACGCCCAGGGACCGTTGCAGAAGGAGGAGCAGCGTCCGGGTGGTGAGTAGTTAAACAGCGCGGGGCTTTGCTTTCCAGACGCCCAGGGACCGTTGCAGAAGGAGGAGCAGCGTCCGGGTAGGGAGTAGTTAAACAGCGCGGAGCTTTGCTTTCATGACGCCCAGGGACCGTTGCAGAAGGAGGAGCAGCGTCCGGGTAGGGAGTAGTTAAACAGCGCGGGGCTTTGCTTTCCAGACGCCCAGGGACCGTTGCAGAAGGAGGAGCAGCGTCCGGGTTGGGAGTAGTTAAACAGCGCGGGGCTTTGCTTTCCAGATGCCCAGGGACCGTTGCAGAAGGAGGAGCAGCGTCCGGGTGGTGAGTAGTTAAACAGCGCGGGGCTTTGCTTTCCAGACGCCCAGGGACCGTTGCAGAAGGAGGAGCAGCGTCCGGGTAGGGAGTAGTTAAACAGCGCGGGGCTTTGCTTTCCAGACGCCCAGGGACCGTTGCAGAAGGAGGAGCAGCGTCCGGGTAGGGAGTAGTTAAACAGCGCGGGGCTTTGCTTTACAGACGCCCAGGGACCGTTGCAGAAGGAGGAGCAGCGTCCGGGTAGGGAGTAGTTAAACAGCGCGGGGCTTTGCTTTCCAGACGCCCAGGGACCGTTGCAGAAGGAGGAGCAGCGTCCGGGTAGGGAGTAGTTAAACAGCGCGGGGCTTTGCTTTCCAGACGCCCAGGGACCGTTGCAGAAGGAGGAGCAGCGTCCGGGTAAGGAGTAGTTAAACAGCGCGGAGCTTTGATTTCCAGACGCCCAGGGACCGTTGCAGAAGGAGGAGCAGCGTCCGGGTAGGGAGTAGTTAAACAGCGCGGGGCTTTGCTTTCCAGACGCCCAGGGACCGTTGCAGAAGGAGGAGCAGCGTCCGGGTAGGGAGTAGTTAAACAGCGCGGGGCTTTGCTTTCCAGACGCCCAGGGACCGTTGCAGAAGGAGGAGCAGCGTCCGGGTAGGGAGTAGTTAAACAGCGCGGGGCTTTGCTTTCCAGACGCCCAGGGACCGTTGCAGAAGGAGGAGCAGCGTCCGGGTAAGGAGTAGTTAAACAGCGCGGAGCTTTGATTTCCAGACGCCCAGGGACCGTTGCAGAAGGAGGAGCAGCGTCCGGGTAGGGAGTAGTTAAACAGCGCGGGGCTTTGCTTTCCAGACGCCCAGGGACCGTTGCAGAAGGAGGAGCAGCGTCCGGGTAGGGAGTAGTTAAACAGCGCGGGGCTTTGCTTTCCAGACGCCCAGGGACCGATGCAGAAGGAGGAGCAGCGTCCGGGTAGGGAGTAGTTAAACAGCGCGGGGCTTTGCTTTTCAGACGCACAGGGACCGTTGCAGAAGGAGGAGCAGCGTCCAGGTAGGGAGTAGTTAACCAGCGCGGGGCTTTGCTTTCCAGACGCCCAGGGACCGTTGCAGAAGGAGGAGCAGCGTCCGGGTAGGGAGTAGTTAAACAGCGCCGGGCTTTGCTTTCCGGACGCCCAGGGACCGTTGCAGAAGGACCAAAACTGCAACGTTCCATTCAAGTTTCCTATAAGTGAAGAAGCCGCTGATTGGTGGAAGAGGACCAAGAGAAAGCAGCTGATTGGGAGTCAGATCCCTGCTGATTTCGTCCACCAGTTTTGTATTGTATTCAGGGTAAGGGGGAAGAATGAGGGCCAGGGCAGTTTACTGTTCTGGATATCAGATGTGGGAGGTCATGGAGTCTGATACCCCTCCAGACGTTCACATCTGTGTCAGGTGCGTAGAGATGGGGTTCTTAAGGGACCGTGTTAGGAACCTGGAGCAGCAGCTCGACGACCTCTGTCTGATCAGGGAGAGTGAGGAGGTCATAGAAAATAGTTATAGGGAGGTGGCCACTCCAAGACCACGGGAGGCAGACAAGTGGGTCACGGTTAGGAAGGGCAAGGGGCAGAGTCAGGGACTAGTGAGTACCCCGGTGGCTGTACACCTTGAAAATAAGTACTCCTGTTTGAGTACTGTTGAGGGGGACAGCCTTCCTGCGGGTAGCAACAGCGGCCGGGCCTCCGGCACAGAGACCAGCCCTATTGCTCAGAATGGTAGGGAAAAGAAGAGGAGGGCAATAGTAATAGGGCACTCTATGGTTAGAGGGTCGGATAGGCGATTCTGTGGAAGCAGTCAGGAGACCCGAATGGTAGTTTGCCTCCCTGGTGCCAGGGTCAGGGATGTGTCTGAACGCGTCCAAGATATCCTGAAATCGGAGGGAGAGGAGCCTGAGGTTGTGGTACATATAGGTACCAATGACATAGGTAGAAAAAGAGAAGAGGTCTTGAAAGGAGAATTTAGGGAGTTGGGAGGAGAGTTAAGGAGAAGGTCTACAAAGCTAACAATCTCAGGATTACTACCTGTGCCACGTGAATGTCAGATTAGGAATGGAGTGAGGTGGAGGATAAATGCGTGGCTGAGGAACTGGTGCAGCGGGCAGGGATTCAAATTTCTGGATCATTGGGATTTCTTTTGGGGAAGGAGTGACCTGTACAGAAAGGACGGGTTGCACTTGAACCCGAGGGGGACCAATATCCTGGCGGGGAGATTTGCAAAGGCTACTGGGGAGACTTTAAACTAGAATGGTTGGGGGGAGGGACTCAAATAGAGAAAGCTAGTAGAAAATGTGGGAGGCAGGAGGCAGAGAAGGGAAGCACTCGGACCCAAAATGTAGGGGAGAAAGAAGAAAAAGATAATAAACAGAGAATAGGTGGTGGTTGGTTTCTTAAATGTGTATATTTTAATGCTAGGAGCATTGTAAGAAAGGTGGATGAGCTTAGAGCCTGGATTGACACCTGGAAGTATGATGTTGTGGCGATCAGTGAAACATGGTTGCAGGAGGGCTGTGATTGGCAAATAAACATTCCAGGATTTCGTTGCTTCAGGGGTGATAGAATTGGAGGGGCAAGAGGTGGGGGTGTTGCATTGCTTGTCAAGGAAGATATTACAGCAGTGCTTTGGCAGGATAGATTAGAGGGCTCGTCTAGGGAGGCTATTTGGGTGTAACTGAGAAATGGGAATGGTGTAGCAACACTTATAGGGGTGTATTATAGACCGCCAAATGGGGAGCGAGAATTGGAAGAGCAAATTTGTAAGGAGATAGCAGATATTAGTAGTAAGCACAAGGTAGTGATTGTGGGAGATTTCAATTTTCCACACATAGGCTGGGAAACACATTCTGTAAAAGGGCTGGATGGTTTGCAGTTTGCAAAATGTGTGGAAGATAGTTTTTTGCAGCAATACATAGAGGTACCTACTAGAGAAGGGGCAGTGCTGGACCTCCTGTTAGGAAATGAGAGAGGGCAGGTGGCGGAGGTATGCCTCGTGGAGCACTTCGGGTCTAGTGATCACAATATCATTAGTTTCAATATAATTATGGAGAGGGTCAGAACTGGACCTATGGTTGAGATTTTTGTTTGGAGAAAGGCTAACTTTGAGGAGATGCGAAAGGATTTAAAAGGAGTGAATTGGGACATGTTGTTTTATGGGAAGTATGTAGAAGAAAAATGGAGGACATTTAATGGTGACATTTTGAGAGTACAGAATCTTTATGTCCCTGTTCGGTTGAAAGGAAATAGTAAAAAATGGAAAGAGCCATGGTTTTGAAGGGAAATTGGACACTTGGTTCGGAAAAAGAGAGAGATCTACAATAATTATAGGCAGCATGGAGTAAGTGAGGTGCTTGAGGAGTATAAAGAATGTAAAAAGAATATTAAGAAAGAAATTAGAAAAGCTAAAAGAAGATATGAGGTTGCTTTGGCAAGTAATGTGAAAGTAAATCCAAAGGGTTTCTACAGCTATATTAATAGCAAAAGGATAACAAGGAATAAAATCGGTCCATTAGAGAGTCAGAGTGGACAGCTATCTGCAGAGCCAAAAGAGATGGGGGAGATATTGAACAATTTCTTTTCTTCGGTATTCACGAAGGAGAAGGATATGGAATTATGTGAGGTAAGGGAAACGAGCAGAGTAGCAATGGAAACTGTGAGATTCAAAGAAGAGGAGGTGCGGACACTTTTGAAAAATATGAAAACGGATAAGTCTCCAGGTCCTGACAGGATATTCCCTAGGACATTGAGGGAAGTTAGTGTAGAAATAGCAGGGGCTATGACAGAAATATTTCAAATGTCATTAGAAACGGGAATAGTGCCGGAGGATTGGCGTACTGCGCATGTTGTTCCGTTGTTTGAAAAGGGTTCGAAGAGTAATCCTAGCAATTATAGACCTGTTAGTTTGACGTCAGTGGTGGGCAGATTAATGGAAAGGATACTTAAAGATAATATATATAAGCATCTGGATAAGCAGGGTCTGATTAGGAACAGTCAACATGGATTTGTGCCTGGAAGATCATGCTTGACTAATCTTCTTGAATTTTTCGAAGAGGTTACTAGGGAAATTGATGAGGGTAAAGCAGTGGATGTTGTCTATATGGACTTCAGTAAGGCCTTTGACAAGGTTCCTCATGGAAGGTTGGTTAAGAAGATTCAATTGTTGGGTATTAATGGTGGAGTAGCGAGATGGATTCAACAATGGCTGGATGGGAGATGCCAGAGAGTAATGGTGGATGGCTTTTTGTCAGGTTGGAGGCCGGTGACTAGTGGGGTGCCTCAGGGGTCTGTGTTGGGTCCACTGTTGTTTGTCATGTACATCAATGATCTGGATGAAGGTGTGGAAAATTGGATTAGTAAGTATGCAGATGATACTAAGATAGGTGGTGTTGTGGATAATGAAGTAGATTTTCAAAGTCTACAGAGAGATTTAGGCCATTTGGAAGAGTGGACTGAAAGATGTCAGATGGAGTTTAATGCTGACAAATGTGAGGTGCTACATCTCGGCAGGACAAATCAAAATAGGACGTACACGGTAAATGGTAGCGAATTGAGGAATGCAGTTGAACAGAGGGATCTAGGAATAACTGTGCATAGTTCCCTGAAGGTGGAATCTCATGTAGATAGGGTGGTAAAGAAAGCTTTTGGTGTGCTGGCCTTTATAAATCAGAGCATTGAATATAGAAGTTGGGATGTAATGTTAAAATTGTACAAGGCATTGGTGAGGCCAATTCTGGAGTATGGAGTACAATTTTGGTCGCCTAATTATAGGAAGGATGTCAACAAAATAGAGAGAGTACAGAGGAGATTTACTAGAATGTAGCCTGGGTTTCAGCAACTAAGTTACAGAGAAAGGTTGAACAAGTTAGGTCTTTATTCTTTGGAGCGCAGAAGGTTAAGAGGGGACTTGATAGAGGTTTTTAAAATTATGAGCGGGTTAGACAGAGTGGACGTGGATAAGCTTTTCCCATTGAGAGTAGGGAAGATTCAAACAAGGGGACATGACTTGAGAATTAAGGGACAGAAGTTTAGGGGAACATTAGAGGGAACTTCTTTACTCATAGAGTGGTAGCTGTGTGGAATGAGCTTCCAGTGGAAGTGGTGGAGGCAGGTTCGATGTTATCCTTTAAAAATAGATTGGATGGGTATATGGACGGGAAAGGAATGGAGGGTTATGGTCTGAGTGCAGGTCGATGGGACTAGGGGGAAGTATTTCTTTTTAATTAAAAAAAAAATTTTTAAAAAATGTTCGGCACGGACTTGAAGGGCCGAGATGGCCTGTTTCCGTGCTGTTATGGTTATATGGTTATATGGTTATATTGTATAGAGTGCGTGTATGCGTGTATACGCACAGATAAAATGTAAGTTTGTTATGTTCGTTGCATGCACGTACCATGTAAGTGGAGTTTAAATCTGGGGGTAGCTGGAACGGAATGAGAAACCACAATCAATGGGGGTTCTAGATCAAATGAACAACGCGTGTGTGGCTGTGTGTCCTTATTATTGCCGGGCATGTTGAGTGTGTTTTGTAGTTTCAACGTAATCCAGTGATTGATGAATAATTGCGATGGGATTAATATCCGGAAATGAGGGTGAAACTCTCTGGGAATACTGTATGACCATAACTGGAATAATGGGCGCACATCAGCGAGTAAATGGATGGAGGATAATGGAAGATGGGTTGAAAAGAATTGCTCCATAGCTGAGTGATAATAGGCGCTCTGTCTTCGTCTACGCGCGTCTGATGAAGCCAGTTGTGGCAGTGGCCTGCTCATTCAGGTTAAATGCGGAATCCCTGAATACGGTCCAGTCATGTTCGATATTGTTTAATTTTATCAACTAATGTTTTCAAACAAGTTCCTACCTGCCGAATACAGGGTATATGTTCCCATGCATTGAATCTAAAGCAAATGATGAAGATTGCATCGTGTTTCATATTCAGTTGCATGGCAGGTCCCTGGCCTGAATTTGGTTCAGCCCCTTGTAGAGAATACCTGAAAGCACATCCAAAGCTATACCATGGACACGTGCCATTCGAATCCACGCCGGACGTCAATTACCTGTTCACACTATTTCTACATTCTCCCACTTTCACATCAAAGAAGCAATTTACAAGATGCCAATTAACCTCCAATCCCGCACATTTTTGCGACGTGGGAGGCAACTGGAACACCCCGATGATCCATATGCGCTCAAGTGGACTATGTGCAAACTCCACGTACAGATGACCCGAGGTCAGGTCGAACCCGCATCTTCAGCGCAGTGAGGTAGCAACACTACCAGCCGCCCACTATGTTTAACCTTTAAAATTTCCTGCGTAGTCTGTCGCTTAACGGAGTTAATGGATTAAACATAGAAACATAGAAACATAGTGGGGTTGCAAACATTACAAACATTACAGCTCGGTTACATTATTTCGGGAGCACTTAACAGCGATCCGACCTCGATTTTACAAAAAGCACTACACAAATCGCAACAAAACGTTTCAGAGATAAAATCGCACCAGAACAGATTAGGAGTCTCGAGTGCATTCCAGTATTAAATAATTTTAAAGGTATTAAGGTTGTACAGAATTGCATTATTTAGAATAAATATCACAAATCTACGTAAGGAGGGAAGATACAAAGGAGGATACGGCGTGGGAGAGGAGCGTCGTGAAGGGAGGAACGAACAATGGGTATCGGGGGAGGTGGGGGGGGGGCGCCGTGAGGGAGGGGGTGGGGAACATTGTACCATGGAGGGCTCGACGTGGGTGGACCGCCCTGTGAGAGGCGAAGATGGGAAGAACAAAGGGGGAACTGGCGCGGTGGGGTGGGTGAATTTGTAACTTTCTAAGCGCCATTTATGGGCGACGATGTTCATACCTTGGGTATGCCAGCAAATAATTTCACAGTGGCTTGCCACATGTGACAATAAATTATTCCATTTAATCGAATTCGTCAAGTATATGGTTCGGTTAGTGAAAATGGAGGATACAATACAAGACGTTTGCTGAATTGAATCGATTCCATGAAAAATATACAGGATAAAAACACGATAATGCACATGATTGAACGCTCTAGGAACAGTGTCTATTGGCGTGCATGCGAGAAGACCGAATCAGCAGATAAAAGGCGAATTTTATGTAAATGAGAATATACATTGACATTTGGAAAAGTCAAATATAGGCAAAAAATAACGGGTACAACATTTTCTGAACGCAGGCTTGAGTTGGAATGCTAACCCGTTTTCCTTTCTATTGAAGCTGGCTTTCCTGTTTAGTATTTGCAGCAATCTCCTCTTTATTTGTGTGAAATTACTGGTGGGGTTTTCACCATGTCAGATAACCATATAACCATATAACCATATAACCAGATGTCAGCACTTATGTGCTGCAAGGTCCCAGATGACGTGATACATGTCGATATGTACTTCTATTCTGTTTCCTGCCTCGATGCGAACACGGGGAACTAACTGATAAGCAGCTGAACCAAAGGAAGGGAAGCAATGATTCCGAGTCACAGTGGTTATTTCCCCTTTTTTTTCTGGGTCGTTACGAAAACCAACCTCCAGTGATGCGGTCAATTAGAACTGTGTGCGAATGTCGTCAAATGTGCTATATGCCCTTGACCCCTGTTTTGAGTTCAATACAACTGTTTCCTCAATTCGGAAGCTGGGGGGACCATATTGACATGCACAATATAATGAGGGGCATGGAAAAACTGAGCAGTCAAAGCCTTTTGTTTGCCAGGGCAGATGTTTCGGAACATGAAGGGGCAGCCTTACGGGGAGAAGGCGGCCATTTAAGAGGGACCTGCGGGGTAATCTTTTCTCTCACCTCGTATTGAGAGAAAAGATTACTGTGTTGTCCTACGATAGAGTGATGTGGACCCAGGTATGCATCCCATTAAAATACATTTGGACAAAGCAAGGGTTTCGAGTGATAAGACCTACATGCACGGAAATGCACACAATATGCCAACATAATCGGCATGGACAATGTAGGGCACAGGGTCTGTTTCCACGCTGAACACCGTTGGAATGAAGACGGTCCTAATGCCTGTTACCTGAACCTATCTCGATATATTTATCCTCTATTAAAGGGATCCAAGGACTGTGACTAGTGGTATGCCTCAGTGTACGATGCTGGGCCAATTACTCGTTGCTATCTATATCAATAATTTGGATGAAATACACGGCAACATTAGCAAATTGCTGATAATGCAAAAGTGTGCGGTTTTGCATATAGTGACGATTGTTGTGAAATATTGCAGCCAGATCTGGATCGATTTGACAGGTGGGCTGAGGAATGGTTGATGGAATTTAATACAGAGAGTTGTTAGGTGTTGCATTTTGGGACCTCTAACAAGGGCACGACCTACACAGTGAATGGTAGACTTCGCTCCATAGATGCTGCTGCACCCGCTGAGTTTCTCCAGCATTTTTGTGTACCAGTGAATGGTAGACTTCTGGGAAAGGTTGTAGAGCAGAGGGATCTGGGAGTGAAGGTGCATTGTTCGATGAAGGTCGAGTCGCATGTAGATAAGGTGGTCAAATGGATTTTGGCATTTGGCCTTCATCAGTCAGAGTATTGAGTATAGAAGTTGGGAGGTCATGATCCAGTTGTATAAGGCGTTGGTGAGACCGCATTTAAAATATTATGTTCAGTTCTGGGCACCATGTTATAAGGAAATATCTTGTAAAGCCTGAAAGGAATCAACGAAGATTCACGAAGATGTTGCCAGGACTAGATAATGTGAGCTATAGGGAAAGGTTGAATAGGCTGGGTCTCTATTCCTTGGAGCGCAGGGGGATGAGGGGCGATGTAAAAGTTGTGTCTAAAGTCAGAAAGGAATAGATCGGGTAGACGCACAGTCTCTTGCCCAGAGTATGGAAATTGAGGACAATAGGACATAGGGTCAAAGTGAAGGGGAAACGATTTAATAGAACTCTGAGGGGTAATTTTTTCACACAAGGGTTGGTGGGTGTATAGAACAAGCTGCCAGAGGAAGTAGTTGAGGCTGTGACTATCCTAATGTTTATGAAGCAGTTACACAGGTTCACGGATAAGAGATGTTTGGAGGTATATGGACAAAGCGCAGGCACGTGGGAATAGTGCAGCTGGAACATGTTGGCCGGTGTGGGTAAGTTGTGTCGAAGGGCATGTTACCACGATGTATCGCCCTATGAATCTATGAAGCTGAGTAGCGATCCGCGGTAATACATGTCCTCCTCCGTGTTTGCGAGGTGAATATCCAGGAAACGAAGATAAAAAGCAACAGTGTTCGTCCAGGCATCAGCATGAAGAGTAAATGATTTTGTAATATGGAGGGCGGTGTAGGTGGTTGGGGTGACTTATGGTTCAACAGCATGATTGCAGTTCAACCTCTGAATAACTTTTCTGTTTCAATGCAAACCCCATTCCCACGTTGGAAACCAATTCCAGATGTTACACTCAAATTACGATTTACTGGACTGCTATGAAACTGCCTTTGGATTTGGGAGGATAATCCGATAATTGTGTCAGTCTAATTAAATTGATATAACAGATTTCCTCATCTTGCAGAGATGAGGTATATCAACATCATCAGAACATTTGCATTGGAATCTGCAAATTGAACTGTAAAGAACACTATGAACTGACGCTGCGTACGATGCAGTAAATCGTCACAACATCAATGTGCTAGCTTCGATCCAGTGCAAAAATGTTATACTACCGCTAATTTGCTGCGTATCTGAATTCTTGGACGATATCAAACGATATTGCGCTTTTCTCGCGGAATAGCCTGAACCAGTATGAGCAAAATAAATTTTCTGCTCCGCTGTTCCCATGTTATATGGTCAGGAAATTAAAGTTCGACATAATTGTAGGCCTTGCTCCCCAGATTCACTAATAAAGCGAGTAAGAGTCACAAGTTCGGTGGTGGGAAAGAGTCACACGTTCTGACTTCGGTGGTGGGAAAGATGCTGGAGTCAATTATTATAGAGGTAATAATGGGGCATTTGGATAGCAGTGAAATGATTAGTCCAAGTCAACATGGATTTATGAAAGGGAAAGCATGATTGACTAATCTTCTGGAATTTATTGAGGATGTGAAAATTAAAACGGATGAAGGGGTGCCAGTGGATGTAGTGGATCTACTTTCGGAAGCCTTTGATAAGGTCCCGCACGGGAGACTGGTGACTAAAATTAGAGCACATGGTATTGGGGTTAGGGTGTTGTCATGAATAGACCATTGGTTGGCAGACCGGAAGCAAAGAGTAGGAGTGAACGAGTCGTTTTCAGAATGGCAGGCAGTGGCGAGTGGAGTGCCGCAAGGCTCGGTGTTGGGGCACCAACTGTTTACTATATATATTAATGATTTGGAAGAGGGAATTAGGAGCAACACTAGCAAGTTTGTGGATGACACAAAGCTGGGTGGCAGTGTGAACTGTGAATATGATGTTAGGAGGTTGCAGGGTGACCTGGACAGGTTGAGTGAGTGGGCAGATGCGTGGCAGATGCAGTATAATATAGATAAATGTGAGGTTATCCACTTTGGCGGCAAAAACAAGGCGCATATTATTTTCACAATGGGGTTAGGTTAGGTAAGGGGGAGGTGCAGCGAGACCTGGGCGTCCTTGTACACCGGTCACTGAAAGTTGGCATACAGGTACAGCAGGCGATGAAGAAAGCAAATGGAATGTTGACCTTCATAACAAGAGGATTTCAGTATAGGAGTAAAGAGGTTCTTCTGCAGTTGTATAGGGCTCTGGTGAGACCACATCTGCAGTATTGTGCACAGTTTTTATCTCCTAATTTGAGAAAGGACATCCTTGTGATTGAGGCAGTGCAGCGTAGTTTCACTAGATTGATCCCTGGGATAGCGGGACTGTCATATGAGGAAAGATTGAAAAGACTAGGCTTGTATTCTCTTGCGTTTAGAAGGAGGAGGGGGGGACCTTTATAGAAAAATATAAAATTATAAAAGGACTGGACAAGCTAGATGCAGGAAAAAAATTCCCAATGTGGGGCGAGTCCAGAACCAGGGACCACATAAAGGGGAGGTCATTTAAGACTAAGACTGAGGTGAGAAAAAACCTTTTCACCCAGAGAGTTGTGAATTTATGGAATTCCCTGCCACGGAGGGCAGTGTAGGCCAAGTCACTGGATGGATTTAAGAGAGAGTTAGATAGAGCTCTAGGGGCCGCAAGCTACCTCTATACTTAAAACCTCTCCATTGGATCGTGAGTGTAATTAGAAGGTACCGCAAGGAAACAGGCTCTCCGGCCCTTCGAGTCCACGCCCACCATCTACCACTACTTCATGTTATCCTACTTGCTCATCCGCTCCCTACACACTAGGGGCAAGTCAAGGGCGGCCGCTCATCCTGCAAACCCACACGTATTTGTGATGAAGGAGGAAATTGGAGCACCCAATGGAAATCCGCGTGCTCACAGGAAAACACGTGCAAACGAGATAGGGTGGCACGGTGGGCCAGCGGTAGATTTGCTGCCTTAAAGCGCTTACATCGTCCTCATCATCATCTTCATCATACTTTATTATGTTTTGCAACATACGAGGAATTTGATTTGTCATACAGTCATACTAATAAAAAGGAACAGAACACACAAAATACATTTAAACATAAATATCTACCACAGTGAATCCTCCACATTCCTGTGATGGAATGAGAAAAACATTTCAATCTCTTCCATTCTTTGTCCTCCAGCGGTCGGGGCCTTTAACCTTCGGTTGACGGGATGATCTTACTCCCGAAGCCGGCGGCGGGACTGATCGTCGGGGCGATCAAGGTCCAGCATCGGGTGGGGGGGGGGGCTACTCAGCTCCCCGCGCCGGGCAATCTGACCCAGGGTCGGGGCTAGTCGAACCTTCTGCGTCGTTGGAGCTCCGGACTCGGTCTCTCCCGAGACTGCCAGCTCGTGTACTTCGTGTATGGAATTTATGGAATTCCCTGCCACAGGGGGCAGTGGAGGCCAAATCACTGGATGGATTTAAGAGAGAGTTAGATAGAGCTCCAGGGGCTAGCGGAGTCAATGGATATGGGGAGAAGGCAGGCACGTGTTATTGATAGGGGATGATCAGCCATGATCGCAATGAATGGCTGTGCTGGCTCGAAGGACCTAATGGCCTTATACTGCATCTATTTTCTATGTTTCTATGCTTCTATGTGTACGATCCAATATACATCGTTAACAAATTGCCGTGGTACTGCCGGATAAGGCCAGCATTTTACATTTCGTCCGCCTGGTTAGCGTTCTCGTTTATGGACTGCATAGCTACACCTTTCCTGCCATTGTTCCTCATTTTGCTGCTGAATGCTCTGACAGTGAGGTACATAATTGCGGCAAGCGGAGTCCGCCGGGCGTTGAGGGATAACCCCGCTGAAAGCAACCCTGACCCCGAGATGGAGAACAGGAAAAAGTCCATAATTTCATTATTCAGCATATCCGGGTACTTTATCTTGTTGTGGCTGACATACATTGTACATTATTCGTACTATTGAATTACCAATACTTATTTCTATTCCGGTTATAACGACACGGTTATCTGTTGCTGCTTCAAGAAACCGGTTATATGCTGCTGCTTTCAAGCTACTGCTCAAACACGTTTATCTACGCAGTGACGCAGAGTAAATTCCAGGAAGAAATTATGAAAATAGTCCTAATCCCCAAGAATCCATTGCCTCCGGAAATAAAATTACTATCCTGCTGCAGTGAAATGTCGACTAGACATGACCATCGTATCTCCGCATGCTCACGATCTACATCATAGAACACTGAATACACAATGCAAAACAACCCTCCACGATGTCTGTGGCGACCATGTTGCCAGCTGTTATGTGCCTGTGAGTCTCAGTCCGAAGACGCGTCTCCACCCCAAACGTCGACTATTCCTTTTGGATTAGAGAAACAGTGCGGAAACGGAAACTACGGCCCACCGAATCCGCACCGACTAGGAACAATTTACATTTATACTAAGCCAATTAATTACAAACCAGTACATCTTTTCTATAGAGATGCTGCCTGCCCCGCTGAGTTACCCCTTGCACTGTGTGTCTATCTTCGGTGTAAACCAGCGTCTGCAGTTCATTGTGTAGGAAAGAACTGCCGATGCTGGTTTAAATCGAAGATGGACACACCATTGTAGAGTAACTCAGCGTGACAGGCAGCATCTCTGGAGAGAAGATGGGTGATATTTCAGGTCGAGACACTACTTTAGGCTGAAGTCAGTGGAGAGTGAGACACATAGATAAGGATGAGTTCCTTCTCTCCAGAGATGCTGCCTGTCCCGGTGAGTTACTCCAACATTTTGTGTCCAACTGCAGTTCATTTCTACGCAAACATATAACCATATAACCATATAACCATAACAGCACGGAAACAGGCCATCTCGGCCCTTCAAGTCCGTGCCGAACATTTTTTTTAATTTTTTTTTAAAATTAAAAATAAATACTTCCCCCTAGTCCCATCGACCTGCACTCAGACCATAACCCTCCATTCCTTTCCCGTCCATATACCCATCCAATCTATTTTTAAAGGATAACATCGAACCTGCCTCCACCACTTCCACTGGAAGCTCATTCCACACAGCTACCACTCTCTGAGTAAAGAAGTTCCCCCTAATGTTCCCCCTATACTTCTGTCCCTTAATTCTCAAGTCATGTCCCCTTGTTTGAATCTTCCCTACTCTCAATGGGAAAAGCTTATCCACGTCCACTCTGTCTAACCCGCTCATAATTTTGAAGACCTCTATCAAGTCCCCTCTTAACCTTCTGCGCTCCAAAGAATAAAGACCTAACTTGTTCAACCTTTCTCTGTAACTTAGTTGCTGAAACCCAGGCAACATTCTGGTAAATCTCCTCTGTGCTCTCTCTATTTTGTTGACATCCTTCCTATAATTAGGCGACCAAAATTGTACTCCATACTCCAGAATTGGCCTCACCAATGCCTTGTACAATTTTAACATTACATCCCAAACTCCTATATTCAATGCTCTGATTTATAAAGGCCAGCACACCAAAAGCTTTCTTTACCACCCTATCTACATGAGATTCCACCTTCAGGGAACTATGCACAGTTATTCCTAGATCCCTCTGTTCAACTGCATTCCTCAATTCGCTACCATTTACCGTGCACGTCCTATTTTGTTTTGTCCTGCCGAGATGTAGCACCTCACATTTGTCAGCATTAAACTCCATCTGACATCTTTCAGCCCACTCTTCCAAATGGCCTAAATCTCTCTGTAGACTTTGAAAATCTACTTCATTATCCACAACACCACCTATCTTAGTATCATCTGCATACTTACTAATCCAATTTTCCACACCATCATCCAGATCATTGATGTACATGACAAACAACAGTGGACCCAACACAGACCCCTGAGGCACCCCACTAGTCACCGGCCTCCAACCTGACAAACAGCCATCCACCATTACTCTCTGGCATCTCCCATTCAGCCACTGTTGAATCCATCTTGCTACTCCACCATTAATACCCAACAATTTAATCTTCTTAACCAACCTTCCATGAGGAACCTTGTCAAAGGCCTTACTGAAGTCTATATAGACAACATCCACTGCTTTACCCTCATCAATTTCCCTAGTAACCTCTTCGAAAAATTCAAGAAGATTAGTCAAGCATTACCTTCCAGGCACAAATCCATGTTGACTGTTCCTAATCAGACCCTGCTTATCCAGATGCTTATATATATAATCTTTAAGTATCCTTTCCATTAATTTGCCCACCACCGACGTCAAACTAACAGGTCCATAATTGCTAGGTTTACTCTTCGAACCCTTTTTAAACAACGGAACAACATGCGCAGTACGCCAATCCTCCGGCACTATTCCCGTTTCTAATGACATTTGAAATATTTCTGTCATAGCCCCTACACTAACTTCCCTCAATGTCCCAGGGAATATCCTGTCAGGACCTGGAGACTTATCCGTTTTCATATTTTTTAGAAGTGTCCGCACCTCCTGTTCTTTGAATCTCACAGTTTCCATTGCTACTCTGCTTGTTTCCCTTACCTCACATAATTCCATATCCTTCTCCTTCGCGAATACCGAAGAAAATAAATTGTTCAATATCTCCCCCATCTCTTTTGTCTCTGCAGATAGCTGTCCACTCTGACTCTCTAATGGACCAATTTAATTCCTTGTTATCCTTTTGCTATTAATATAGCTGTAGAAACCCTTTGGATTTACTTTCACCTTACCTGCCAAAGCAACCTCATCTTCTTTTACCTTTTCTAATTTCTTTCTTAATATTCTTTTTACATTCTTTATACTCTTCAAGCACCTCATTTACTCCATGCTGCCTATAATTATTGTAGATCTCTCTCTTTTTCCGAACCAAGTGTCCAATTTCCCTTGAAAACCATGGCTCTTTCCATTTTTTACTATTTCCTTTCAACCGAACAGGGACATAAAGATTCTGTACTCTTAAAATTTCACCCTTAAATGTCCTCCATTTTTCTTCTACATCCTTCCCATAAAACAACATGTCCCAATTCACTCCTTTTAAATCCTTTCGCATCTCCTCAAAGTTAGCCTTTCTCCAAATAAAAATCTCAACCCTAGGTCCAGTTCTGACCCTCTCCATAATTATATTGAAACTAATGGTATTGTGATCACTGGACCCGAAGTGCTGCCCGACGCATACCTCCGCCACCCGCCCTGTCTCATTTCCTAACAGGAGGTCCAGCACTGCCCCATCTCTAGTAGGTACCTCTATGTATTGCTGCAAAAAACTATCTTGCACACATTTTACAAACTCCAAACCATCCAGCCCTTTTACAGAATGTGTTTCCCAGTCTATGTGTGGAAAATTGAAATCTCCCACAATCACTACCTTGTGCTTACTACTAATATCTGCTATCTCCTTACATATTTGCTCTTCCAATTCTCGCTCCGCATTTGGCGGTCTATAATACACCCCTATAAGTGTTGCTACACCTTTCCCATTTCTCAGTTCCACCCAAATAGCCTCCCTAGACGAGCCCTCTAATCTATCCTGCCAAAGCACTGCTGTAATATCTTCCTTGACAAGCAATGCAACACCCCCACCTCTTGCCCCTCCAATTCTATCACCCCTGAAGCAACGAAATCCTGGAATATTTATTTGCCAATCACAGCCCTCCTGCAACCATGTTTCACTGATCGCCACAACATCATACGTCCAGGTGTCAATCCAGGCTCTAAGCTCATCCACCTTTCTTACAATGCTCCGAGCATTAAAATATACACATTTAAGAAACCCACCACCACTTGTTTTCTGTTTATTATCTTTTTCTTCTTTCTCCCCTACATTTTGGGTCCGAGTGCTTCCCTTCTCTGCCTCCTGCCTCCCACATTTTCCACTAGCTTTCTCTATTTGAGTCCCTCCCCCCAACCGTTCTAGTTTAAAGTCTCCCCAGTAGCCTTTGCAAATCTCCCCGCCAGGATATTGGTCCCCCTCGGGTTCAAGTGCAAACAGGAAATGGGAATAGAATTTAAAATGGAATTATCCGTGTCCTTCATTTTTCTCTGGCGAAGAGAGAAATGGTTGCATCTAGAGGCGACCAATATGATCTAATGCACCAATTTATGCGACAAATATGCATCAGGTGTGGCGCACCTTGTAGAGCTGCTGATTCACTTCATCGGGACACGGATACGATGCAGATTTTTCTTTAAGTTCCATTTAGAGATACAGCGCAGAAACAGGCCCTACAGCCCACCGAATCCACACCGACCACGCCATCCAACGCACAATACGGACATATTTTATATTATACCAAGCCAGTTAACCTGCAAACCTGTACGTTTTTGGAGTGTGGGAGGAAGCCGAAGATCTCGGAGAAACCCCACGTAGGTCACGGGGAGAACGTACAAACCTCGGACAGGCAGCACCCGCAGTCATGAACGAACACGGGGCTCTGGCGCTGCAAACCAGTCAGTCTCACCACCGCGTGGCGCTTCGATTGCAAACTCGCCGACACAGTATGTCCTTTTCGTCTTTTTAGTGTGCTATTTTTAGTGTGTTTTAGAAGTCCGTGTTAATGTTCTCTGGTTTGTTTTACGCGTGGTGGGGTGGGTGGTCGGGGGAAACATTGTTTCAATCTCTTGCTTGCCGGAGATGCGATTGTTTTCCGGTTCGTATCTCCGGTCGCTCTACGGCATAACATCGTGGAGCTGGATGCTTGCTCGGAACTGGCTTCGAGCCCCACCACGGGGCGTGGCTCTTACCATCGGAGCCGATTCCTTGCCTGGGATGGACGCTCCAACCGCGGCCTGCGGAATTTAACATCAAGGCGTACGGACACAGCGACCCAGCCGGTGAGAATGCTGTCACACAGTGGACCGGCCATTGAGGCTGCTGTCACACAGTGACCCAGCCGGTGGGACAATGTTCATGCCTTCAGAGTGATGTGATGGTCGCGGATTTTTGGACCAATCGCTGACAAGTCCCGCCCCCCGGCAACGCCGTGTCCGTTATTGGATGTTTCTGTTGAGCGGCAGTCGGTCCTTTGGCCTGTAGGCGACGCCGCCTTTCGGGTTGGTGGTGTTTCGACAGAGCGGCCATTCGGTAAGTTTGCTTTTAGGCGCGCAGCGTTTCGGTTCGTTGGCTTTTCGGCGTCCCACCCTTTCGGTTAGTTTGCATTTAGGCGTCCATTCCTTTCGGTTAGTAGGCGTTTCGTCTGCGGACTTTTTCGTTTATTGGCGTTTCGGCCTCGTTTCCATTCGGTTCTTTGGCTTCGACTTCTTTGCTTCGGCTTCTTGTCTGTCGGCGCCACGTCCGGGTACCATTCTACAACGCCTTACGAAGTCGGCGTACCAGTCTCAAGCTACAATGTCAACTCGTCTTTCTATTGATTATTCTAGTCCACATAGGGTTTAATGAGAACAAGTCGCTAGCTAGACTACCTGCGTACACATTTAACAATCTGCTGCACTGGAGCTTTTACCATTGTCTTCAATTCGTCTCTGAATTTGCTTTGGGTCACCGCATAAATAAATGTGTTAGTGCAACAACCCAGAAAGAGAATCACGTAACCTGTCTTTTTGAGCATAAACAACGTGTCGTTATATCCAGTGTAATAATACGTCTCAGTAATCCGAAAGTACTTGTAATTGACTGTGTACGTGAGCCACAGCAATATGAATTTGCCGGATATACTGAAGAGCAGAATGATGGAGTTCCTCCGGTTATCCATTTCGGGGTCGGGTGAATTTACCGCGCGAGCATTGTCCCGCAACGCCTTGCGGACTCTGCTGGCAACGACGATGTGCGCATTCAGCAGCAAAATAACATAGAAGGTCAGGAACGGCTCGATTATGCAGTCGAGGTCTGTAAAAGCTTGCCACAAGGTTGAGTTGTGAAAATCTGACCTTCCATGGCAGTACCAGGGCAGGTTGTTGCCGAAATAAAGAGGCTCGTCGAAAAAGTAACAGGGGATGTTTTTCAAAAAGCCCAACGCTGTCACTGTGCCCACAATAAAAGCTGAAATTCCTTTGGTGCAGTATTTGGTTTTCCGGTTCTGACAGAAGATGGCGAGAAAACGATCGAAGGTGAGGACAACAGTCAACCAGCCGACGTGTTTCTGGATGCATACACCATCGTGATCTTTATCCGACAGTCCCCGGTGAGCGACAGGTAACTCCCGTGGAGTAAATACCCGTGATGCGCTGGAGTAGATCGGCGGTGATGACCACGGTAAGATCCGATGCCGCCATGACCACGAGGTATTGGGTGATGCACCTAGAAAGACCACACTTCGCCCGCGACAGGATCACAAAAGCCACGATGTTAACTGTGCGGAATGCAGAAGCAAACACAAATTATTGATACGGGTTGCGTCGGAAGGAACTGCAGATGCTGGGTTAAACCGATGATAGACACAAAATGCTGGAGCAACTCAGTGGGACAGGCAGCATCTCTGGAGAGAAGGAATTGGTTACATTTCGTGACGAGGCCTTTCTTCAGTCTTCAACTTCGTCTGAAGAAGCGTCTCGACACCAAACATCACCACTTCCTTCTCTCCTGTCTGTTTTTACAATGCTTTACCCAGAAGGCCGAGACCCTTGTTCAGATTGATAGTCGGGGGAAAGGAAACGAGAAATATAGACGGTGATATCGAGAGATAAAGAACAATGAATGGAATAGAGGCAAAAATTTGTAACGATGATAAAAGAAACAGGTCATTCATTGTTAGCTGTGATCTAGGTGAAAACGAGTTACAGTCAATGATTCAACAAGAAGACATTGAAGCTCGTACGGCGACTTGGGTGGGGCGAATGGAGAGAGAGGGGATATAACCATATAACCATATAACAATTACAGCACGGAAACAGGCCGTCACGGTCCTTCTAGTCCGTGCCGAACACTTACTCTCACCTAGTCCCATCTACCTGCACTCAGACCATAACCCTCCATTCCTTTCCCGTCCATATACCTATCCAATTTATTTTTAAATGATGAAAACGAACCTGCCTCCACCACTTCCACTGGAAGCTCATTCCACACAGCTACCACTATCTGAGTAAAGAAGTTCCCTCTCATGTTGCCCCTCAACTTATGTCCCGTAATTCTCAATCATGTCCTCTTGTTTGAATCTTCCCTACTCTCAATGGAAAAAGCTTATCCACGTCAAATCATGTCCTCTTATTTGAATCTTCCCTACTCTCAATTGAAAAAGCTTATCCACGTCTATCCCTCTCATAATTTTAAAGAGCTCCATCAAGTTAGGTGCTGAAACCCAGGCAACATTCTAGTAAATCTCCTGTGTACTCTCTCTATTTTGTTGACATCTTTCGTATAATTTGACAAGGGTGCAAGGGTGCAAGGGTGTTACTTGAGGTAATGCGTGGAAGTAATAATGTGTCTTCAAATGCATATGTCAAACTGCTGCCTGCAGACGCTCTCGACAGTATTTCCCTTTTGCATTACAGCATAATAGTCCTAATTAATTTCATTCTTTTCCTGTGAACAATGTAATTTATTGACTTTAATACATGTCCATCCATTTATTTATGGTTGATCGAGGAACCCAGTCCTAATGACCCAAACGGAACGGAGAAACACAAAAGGAGACAAAGGTTGGACACGAGACGATGGAGCAAGCGCTCGGACCTATACCATGCTTACTCGATCACTGCCCTCAGTATCCTCAGCTGTCGGTTGCGAAAGATTCGACGTTCCCATACCCTAAAATGTCGTTTGCGACTCAGAATGGCCCTTAAATATTCTCCACGCATTGAGAGAAAATATTTAGTTTAGTTTATCCAGTTTAGAGATACAGCGCGAAAACTGGCCCTTCGGCCCACCGAGTCCACGCTGTCCAGCAATCCCCGCGCACTAACACTATCCTACCGACTAGGGCTAATTTACAATTTTACCGAAGCTAATTTGTCTACAAACCTTTATGTCTTTGGAGTGTGGGAGGAAAGCGGAGTAGCATCGGAGAAAACTCACGCAGGTCACGGGGAGAACGTACAAACGCCGTACAGACAGCACCTGTTGTCAGGATCGAACCCGAAAGTCTAGCGCTGTGAGACAGCAAATTTACCGCTGCTCCACCGCGACGCCCTGCCTCTATACATCTTCATTGAAAAACTCTTACTTTTAAATTATTCCCTCCCTTCTAGTTTCCCTTCAACAGGGATCCCTCCATTCAAATCGGAAATAATGTTAAACCCTCTTGGATCTTAAAATCGAGGAAGCACATAAATGAATATATCATAGATTCGGACTTGCGTAAACATCCTACCGAATGATCGTGATAACAAATCGTAATAATTAATTTGAGAAGATTTTGTTATTTCCTTATCCAATATTCACTTGATTAGAAAAAAAAATGCCATAGCATTTCACAGAATATATGCAATTATCTGTCCAGACACTCAGATTAAAGATCAAGATCGCATTTTAAATCAAGTTTATACAACATGGTATATTACCTGGGATCCCAAGAGCGGCCAAGATCGGATAATATATTGAATACACTGGGCCACTAGGGGGCTTATGCATCTTAAACTGTATTACAGTTCTTCTGCCTGGATGTATGATCTGGAAAGTAGTTTATATATCTATCATAAAATCCGCATTGATTACAATGGATTGAATAATTAGTGTCGTCAGTTCTACCCGTTTGCACCAACAAATTGGGAGAGCTAATATTAGACAATAGACACATAGAAACATAGAAAATAGGTGCAGGAGTAGGCCATTCGGCTCTTCCAGCCTGCACCGCCATTCAATATGATCATGGCTGATCATCCAACTCAGTATCCCGTACCTGCCTTCTCTCCATACCCCCTGATCCCCTTAGCCACAAGTGCCACATCTAACTCCCTCTTAAATATAGCCAATGAACTGGCCTCAACTACCCTCTGTGGCAGAGAGTTCCAGAGATTCACCACTCTCTGTGTGAAAAAGTTTTTCCTCAGCTCGGTCTTAAAGGATTTCCCGCTTATCCTTAATCTGTGACCTCTTGTCCTGGACTTCCCCAACATCGGGGACAATCTTCCTGCATCTAGCCTGTCCAACCCCATAAGAATTTTGTACGTTTCTATAAGATCCCCTCTCAATCTTCTAAATTCTAGTGAGTATAAGCCAACTCTATCCAGTCTTTCTTCATATGAAAGTCCTGACACCCCAGGAATCAGTCTGGTGAACCTTCTCTGCACTCCCTCTATGGCTATAATGTCCTTCCTCAGATTTGGAGACCAAAACTGTACGCAATACTCCAGGTGTGGTCTCACCAAGACCCTGTACAACTGCAGTAGAACCTCCCTGCTCCTATACTCAAATCCTCTTGCTATGAAGGCCAACATACCATTCGCTTTCTTCACTGCCTGCTGTACCTGCATGCCTAGTTTCAATGACTGATGTACCATGACACCCAGGTCTCGCTGCATCTCCCCATTTCCTAATCGGCCACTATTTAGATAATAGTCTACCTTCCCGTTTTTGCCACCAAAGTGGATAACCTCACATTTATCCACATTATACTGCATCTGCCAAACATTTGCCCACTCACCCAGCCTATCCAAGTCACCTTGCAGTCTCCTAGCATCCTCCTCACAGCTAACACTGCCCCCCAGCTTAGTGTCATCCGCAAACTTGGAGATGTTGCTTTCAATTCCCTCGTCCAGATCATTAATATAAATTGTAAATAGCTGGGGTCCCAGCACTGAACCTTGCGGTGCACCACTAGTCACTGCCTGCCATTGTGAAAAGGACCCGTTTACTCCTACACTCTGCTTCCTGTTTGCCAGCCAGTTCTCTATCCACATCAATACTGAACCCCCAATACCGTGTGATTTAAGTTTGTATCCTAATATCTTATGTGGTACCTTGTCGAAAGCCTTCTGAAAGTCCAGATACAACACATCCACTGGTTCTCCCCTATCCACTCTACTAGTTACATCCTCGAAAAATTCTATAAGATTCGTCAGACACGATTTACCTTTCGTAAATCCATGCTGACTTTGTCCAATGATTTCACCACTTTCCAAATGTGCTGCTATCCCATCTTTAATAACTGACTCTAGCAGTTTCCCCACTACCGATGTTAGACTAACTGGTCTGTAATTCCCCGTTTTCTCTCTCCCTCCCTTCTTAAAAAGCGGGGTTACGTTTGCTACCCTCCAATCCTCAGGAACTACTCCAGAATCTAAAGAGTTTTGAAAAATTATCACTAATGCATCCACTATTTCTGGAGCTACTTCCTTAAGTACTCTGGAATGCAGCCTATCTGGCCCTGGTGATTTATCGGCCTTTAATCCGTTCAATTTACCCAACACCACTTTACCCAATACCACTATTACCCAATAGACAATAGATAATAGACAACAGGTGCAGGAGTACGCCATTTGGCCCTTCGAGCCAGCACCGCCATTCAATGTGATCATGGCTTATCATCCCCAATCAGTACCCCGTTCCTGCCTTCTCCCCATATCGCCTGACTCCTCTATTTTTAAGAGCCCTATCTAGCTCTCACTTGAAAGCATCCAGAGAACCTGCCTCCACAGAGAAGGCAGAGAATTCCACAAACTCACCACTCTCTGTGAGAAAAAGTGTTTCCTCGTCTCCGTTCTAAATGGCTTACACGTTAGTCTTAAACTGTGGCCCCTGGATCTGGACTGCCACAACATCGGGAACACGTTGCCTGCCCCTAGCGTGTCCAAGCCCTTAACAATCTTATATTTCAATGAAATCCCCCTTCATCCTTCTAAACTCCAGTGTACAAGCCCAGCTGCTGCATTCTCTCAGCATATGACAGTCCCGCCATCCCGGGAATTAACCTTGTAAACGTACGCTGCACTCCCTCAATAGCAAGAATATCCTTCCTCAAATTAGGGGACCAAAACTGCACACAATACTCCAGGTGTGGTCTCACTAGGGCTGTGTGCAACTGCAGAAGGACCTATTTGCTCCTCTATTCGATTCCTCTTGTTATAAAAGCCAACATGCCATGCGCGTTCTTCACTGCCTGCTGTACCCGCATGCTTACCTTCATAGACTAATGTACAAGGACACCAGATCCCGTTGTACTTCCCCTTTTCCCAACTTGACGCCATTTATATAGTAATCTGTGTTTGCTACGAAAGTGGATAACCTCACATTCATCCGCATAAAAATTCATCTGCCATGCATCTGCCCACTCCCCCAACCTGTCCAAGTCACCCTGCATTCTCATAGCATCCTCCTCACAGTTCACACTGCCACCCAGCTTTGTGTCATCTGCAAATTTGCTAATGTTACTTTGAATCCATTCATCCAAATCATTGATGAATATTGTAAATAGCTGCGGTCCCAGCACCGAGCCTTGCGGTACCCCACTAGTCACTGCCTGCCATTCTAAAAGGGACCCGTTAAATATACTCTTTGTTTCCTGTCAGCCAACCACTTCTCTATCCATGTCAGCACTCTACCACCAATACCATTTGCCTTAATTTTGCCCACTAAACTCCTATGTGGGACCTTATCAAATGCTTTCTGAAAGTCCAGGTACACTACATCCACTGGTTCTCCCTTGTCCATTTTCCTAGTTACGTCTTCAAAAAATTCCAGAAGATTAGTCAAGCATGGTTTCCCCTTCGTAAATCCATGCTGACTCGGACCGATCATGTTACTGCTATCCAAATGTGCGGCTATCTCATCTTTTATAATTGACTCCAGCATCTTCTCCACCACCGATGTCAGGCTAACTGGTCTATAATTCCATGTTGTCTCTATCCCACCTTTCTTAAAAAGTGGGATAACATTAGCTACCCTCCAATCTACAGGGACTGATACTGAGTCTATAGAACATTGGAAAATTATCACCAATGCATCCACGATTTCTAGAGCCACTTCCTTAAGTACCCTGGGATGCAGACCATCAGGCCCTGGGGATTTATCAGCCTTCAGTCCCATCAGTCTATCCAACACCATTTCCTGCCTAATGTGGATTTCCTTCAGTTCCTCTGTCACCCCAAATCATCTGGCCACTACTTTGACAGGAAGATCGTTTGTGTGCTCCTTGGTGAAGACAGATCCAAAGTACAGATCAGATACATCGATGATTGTTTTGGTGCCACATCCTGCACCCACACACAACTGACTGACTTCATCCTCTTCACCACCAACTTCCACCCGGCACTCAAATACACCTGGACCATTTCCGACACTTCCCTACCATTCCTTGACCTCACTATCTCCATCGCAGGTGATAGACTCCTTACCGACATCCACTACAAACCTACCGACTCCCATGGCTATCTGGACTACACTTCTTCCCACCCTGCTTCCTGTAAGGACTCCATCCCCCACTCCCAATTCCTCCGTCTACGCCGCATCTGCTCCCAGGATGAGGCGTTCCACACCAGGGCATCTGAAATGTCCTCATTCTTCAGGGAACGGGGGTTCCCCTCCTCCACCATAGATGAGGCTCGCACCAGGGTCTCTGCCATACCCCGCAACACTGCTCTCTCTCCCCATCCCCCCGCACAACAAGGGCAGAGTCCCCCTAGTCCTCACCTTTCACCCCACCAGCCGTCACATACAACAAGTGACCCTCCGTCAGTTTCGCCACCTCCAACGTGACCCCACCACTCGCCACATCTTCCCATCTCCCCCCATGTCTGCCTTCCGCAAAGACCGCTCCCTCCGTAACTCCCTTGTCAATTCTTCCCTTCCCTCCCATACCACCCCCTCCCCTGGTACTTTCCCTTGCAACCGCAAGAGATGCAACACTTGTCCCTTCACCTCCCCCCTCTACTCCATTCAAGGAACCAAGCAGTCGTCCCAGGTGCGACAGAGGTTCACCTGCATCTCCTCCAACCTCATATATTGCATTCGCTGCTCTAGATGCCAGCTGATCTACATCGGTGAGACCAAGCGGAGGCTTGGCGATCGTTTCGCCGAACACCTCCGGTCGGTCCGCAATAACCAACCTGAACTCCCGGTGGCTCAGCACTTCAACTCCCCCTCCCATTCCGTATCTGACCTCTCTATCCTGGGTCTCCTCCATGGCCACAGCGAGCAACACCGTCAATTGGAGGAAATGCACCTCATATTCGGCTTGGGCAGTCTACATCCTGGGGGCTTGAACATTGAATTCTCCCAATTCTGCTAGCCCTTGCTGTCCCCTCCCCTTCATCAGCCATCTGGTTGCCTCCTCCCCTCCCCCAGCCCTCGGGCTCCTCCTCCGCCTTTTTCCTTTTTTCCTTTCTTCTCCCCACCCCCTATCAGTCTGAAGAAGGGTTTCGGCCCGAAACGTTACCTATTTCCTTCGCTCCATAGATGCTGCTGCACCCGCTGAGTTTCTCCAGCATTTTTGTGTACCTCCAAAGTACCTGTTCGACTCATCTGCCATGTCCTTGTTCCCCATAATAAATTCACCTTTTTAGGTCTTCAAGGGGCCAACTTTGGTCTTAACTAATTTTTTCCTCTTCACATACCTAAAGAAGCGTTTACTATCTTGCTTTATATTCTTGGCTAGCATACCTTCGTACCTCATCTCACAACTGCGAGTTGTTCAGTTTGTTGGCACGTGATAAATGCACAATACCACTTTGTTATTTCAAGGGGTAATCAACCCGAAAATGGAAGATGAAATGTGGCACCATGCCGCGCCTAATGCCTGGATCCGAACTCAAGACGAACGTGATGCCGCCACTGACCTGGTGGCGGGAGGTGGCTGTGAAATTTCGATGATCCGCATAGCGTTCAATTCCCCTCTGCTCAGAATCACGAAATTCGTGGCGGACAGGAAGAGGCACGTCAAGTCTGTACCGATTCTAAATATGACCAACACAGCGATTATTAAGTCGTAGAGTCATACGACGTGGAGAAAAAGCCCTTCCGTCCAACATGTCTACACCGACCAACATGCCCCATCCACACTAGTCCCACGTGCCTGTGTTTAGCCTATCTCCTTTCGAACCTGTCCTGTCCATGAACCTGCCCAATTCTTTCATGAACGCTGCGATAGTTTCCTCTGCTACCTCCTCTGCAGCTCGCTCCATACCCCCATCACCATTTGTGTGAAGGGTTAGTTTTCATATTTCTAAATCGTTCGCCCTTCACCTTAAACATTTATCGTCTGGTACTCGATTCCCGCACTTTGTGCAAGATATTCTATCCGTCTACCGGATCTATTCCTCCCATTACATTGTACGTCTCTATACGATCACCCTCATCCTCCTGCACTCCAAAGAATAGAGTCTGGTCTTTCCCTCGCATCACACACATTAAATAATGTATTCCAAATAAATTCCAAATGGTTCATAGAACATGAAATAGTACAGCGCAAGAACAGGGCATTTGGCCCACAATGTCTCTGCCGAACATAATACCAATTGCGACTATTCCACTCTACCGGCACGTGATCCACATCCGACTATTCCCTGCGTATGGATGTGTTTATTTAAAGCCCCTATAACGATGCATCTGCTTTCACCACTACCATGGCAGTGCGTTCCAGGCACACATTACTCCATGTGTAACAAATCTTCCACTCACACATCATTTAAACTTTCCCCTTCTGACATTACAGCAAAATGTCTTTGATATGTACACCTTATGGGGAAATCCGTTCTAACAAGCCACCTTATCTATGCTTCTCATAATGTCCCATACTTGCATCAGGTTCATTTTATAATCTACAATTTCGATATATTCTGCACATTTTATAGATTAGAGAGATAATGGAGGGGAAAACGGCACTGAAGCTGACGTGCAATGTCCAGCAAAATGATACGAGAGTTTGATTGCGTGTTAATAATTTACTTCAACGTTGTTTGCTAAAATTGAATTGTTTTGCCAGCGAGCCTCGCCCATATCATGGAAACGTTATTGTCATTCAGACCTTTCAGTCTGAACGAAATTTCGTTGCCTTGCAGACATACATATAATAAAATAACAAAACACACAATAAACACAAATTTAACATCCACAAAAAACAAATTTAATATCCCGAGTCGGGACGGGTCATATACCGACATGTCATAAGGTCAGACGTGATAGGAACAACATTAGGTCAATCGGCTGATCAGCTCGACTCCGTTATTCTAGCATGATTGATCTATCTCTCCCTCCTAACCCGATTTTCTAACTTCTCCACATAATCTTTGACACTTATACTAGACTCCATCTATCCCTGCCTTAAAAATGTCAATTGACATGTCCTCCACAGCCTTCTGTGGCAAAGAATTCCACAGATTCACCAGACTCTAACTAAAGAAATTTCATCTCATCTCCTTCCGAAAGAAACGCCCGTCAAATATGAGGCTATGTCCTCTATTCCTAGGCTCTCCCACTGGTGGAAACATCCTCTCCACATCCACTCTATCCAAGTCTTTCATGATTCGGTACGTTTCAATGTGGTCCTCCCTCATTCTTCTAAACTCGAGCGAGTACAGGCGCGGTGCCGTCATACAGCAGGCTTGGCTGGGCCGCTGCGGAAGAGGGGAGCCGCCAGGAGATGTGCGAGGCTCGTCTCCTGCTTGAGCCTGAAGACCCGGAGCAGATGAGGAGGGTCGAGGGAGTCGGCGACGGCGGCGGACCGGGAACAAAGGGCCGATTTCAAAATGATGCCCGACGGATGAGAGGATCGGTGCCTCCAGGACAACCGGACTTTAAAGCCAAGATAAGACTGAACTTTGAAAATTTGTTGGCGTCAAGAACCTGGCGACTCTTTGTGTACTGCCTCGGTGAAATTCTCAATTATACAACAATCGTTGCACTTTTGGACTTATCTATGATAGTGTTTATATATCAGTTTAGTTTCTTTTAGTTTAGTTTAGATTAGTTTAGTTTAGTTTACTTTAGTTTAATTTAGTTTCATTTAGTTGAGAGATACAGCCCAGAATCAGGCTCTCGGGCTTACTGAGTACGCGCTATACAGCGACCCACGCACATTCATACTGTCCTATACACACTAGGGACAATTTACAATGACAATGATACCAATCCAATTAACCTGCAAACCTGTCTTTGGAGTGTTGGAGGGAAGCGAAGATCTCGGAGAACCCCAACGCATGTCACGGGGTGAACGTGCAAGCTCCATTCAGACAGCAGCCGTAGTCAGGATGGAACCCGGGTCTCTGGAGCTGAATGAAAGCAACTGTACCGCTGCACTATACATACATTAGCCCAATTGTTAGATTTTTCCGGGTTGTATGCAAAACAAAGCATTTCACGGTACTTAGGTACGTGTGACAATAAAATATCATTGAATGATTTTCGATCTACATGTGGACACATTTATCAATCTGATGCACCTGTAATTTAAGCGTTGTCGTTATCTCTTCTCGTAATTCCCGCCGAGTCGCGTAATTAATTAATGTATTTGTGCAACAGCTCCGAAGCAAAAACATATATCCCGTTTCCTCAAGGATGAAAATCGGGTCGCCTATAAAAAAGAGTTTTGCCTGTGTAAGAAAATGGGGTCGCCTGTGTAAGAAAGAGTTTTAGTAATTCTGTAATACAAGTAATGTAACGTGATGTTAAACCAAAATAGTATAACGTTTTCGGATATTTTAAAGAGTCAAATTATGGATTTTCTCCTGTTATCCATCTCGGGGTCAGGCTGTCCTCAGTCCCGGGCTTGCACCGTAAGGTTTTTCGGATTTTATTCGTTACTAATATACGGTATATCTAACTGTAAGTAAGTTAGATATACAGTATATTAGTATATCTAATGGTAAGTAAGTTAGATATACAGAATATTAGTAACGAATAAAATCTCGACACGAAACAATTAGATATACTGTATATCTAACACAGTTAGATATACAGTATATCTAACTGTTTCGTGTCAAGACCACTCTTCAGACCTGAAGACTGTTTGAAGAGTGTCGACCCGAAACGTCACCAATTCCTCTCTCCAGAGATGCTGCCGGTTCCTTAGAGTTACTCCAGCTTTTTGTGTCCATGTTCGGTGAAACTAGTTTACAGTCTGGTGTATTGTGCGTGGGAGCTTGTGTGCGTTCCGCAAGCAACCAGACGGTAAGAAATAAAACGTGTTTCTTGTTGTCAGGGGGGGGGGGTTGTGAGGAGATTAAATTCTTCGTTGTCATGCACACTTATCATCGCCCCGCTAGGGGTTGTGTGTGTCCCCACAGGTTAAAAAAAGCGATTTACTATGCCCCGAGCCGTCTGACCCCGCGGCCGGGATGGGGTTGAATCACCCGGTGTAGATGTCAGGGTTCGGGGGTCGGAGGGGGGATAATCACCCAAGTGAGGGGGTTGGGGTCCGATAGCGGTGCATCGCGGTCAGTGACCCTGGATGAGCGGAGGGACCAGCCAGTCCCTCACCTCCGCTCCACAGCCCGTCACAGTGCGTCCGCACGGGGGAGATGAGGCGGAGGTTGGCCGTGGGAGGGTCGGGGCTGTTCCGAAGGATGCGCACCTTCGGCCGCTTACAACGGTGCTTCGGTTCAGATTGCCTAGT
Organism: Malacoraja senta; assembly: GCA_038087875.1. NCBI lineage: Eukaryota > Metazoa > Chordata > Chondrichthyes > Rajiformes > Rajidae > Malacoraja > Malacoraja senta. The sequence continues at coordinate 880,281 of JAXLNO010002317.1, forward strand.
CACCTATGGCTTGTGTCGAAGAATGATCCCCATCTTCCCGCCGTTGGAGACGGAGGAGCGAGAGAAGAGGTAGAGAGAGAATGGGAACAAAAGAGAGAAGGGGAGAGACAGAAGGGAGGGAGAGGGGCGGGGAGGAGGGGGAGAGAGAGGAGAGAGAGAGAAGGGGAAAAGAGAGAAGGGAGAAAAGGGAGAGAGGGAAGGTGGAGAGAGGGGAGGGGGAGGGAGAGAGACGGGAGAGAGAGAGAGAGAAGGGAGAGAGAAGGGGGGAGAGAAGAGGGAGAGAGAAGGGGGAGACGTGAGGGTGGGGGTAATTTTACCACACAGGTCATAGGTGACTTTGCAATCTGAAACCAAGCACCAAATGTTAAGCGGCCGAAGGTGCGCATCGCTCGGGGCAGCCCCCTCTCTCCCATGGCCACCCTCCGCGGGCTGTGGGTCGGGTGGAGCTTAGGTGTGGGACAATGTTCATCCCTCCACAGTGGTGTGATGGACGAGGCTGTCTGGACCAATCGCTGACAAGACCCGCCCCCGGCAGCGTCATGTCCGTTATATGACTTTACTGTTGAGCGGCATTCGGTTCGTTGGCGTCCAGGCGACAACGCTTTTCGGGTAGGTGGCGTTTTGGCAGAGCGGCAATTCGATGAATTTGCTTTTAGGCGAGGCAGCCTTTCGGTTATTTGGCTTTTAGGCGTCCCGCCCTTTCGGTTAATTTGCATTTAGGCGTCCCACCCTTTCGGTTAGTTGGCGTTTCGTCTTCTTTTCCATTCGGTTATTTGGCGTTTCAGCATCGTTTCCATTCGGTTATTTGGCTTTCACTTCTTTTCTCCGGCTTCTCGTCCGTCGGCGCCACGTCCGGGTACCTCCCGAAGAGACTGAGGTGAATAGTCAGAAGAATAATTATATTAGGTCAGTTATATTGATAAAGGGGTTCAGATGAGGGAGCATTTCATTATTGATGTGTAATTGGATATATGTTTCGGGCTGAAGTGAACATTTGACAAATTTCTTCACAATCAGCGCCGAGGTAGAAAGTCGGGACAACGTAAAATTGATAAATTACTTTGAGAGCCTGTATTGTGCAAAAAAGGTTGGGAAGGGGTGTCTGTGATATAATTAAATACCGTGCGATCAATTGTTTCGGCTCTAAATTCCGTTGTCAAAGTGTTTTATTGAATGTTTTTGTTTAAATAAGCGTGGTTTAATTTTGTATATAGTGACATGTTTGTGCTTAAGTTCATGCGATGTTGCTTTAAGTTTGAAATAGTGAGCATTTTTCTGATAACGGTTCGTGGCTTTCCTTGTTGAGATAAGAATCTAGCATTCCATCACGGTCGAGTACTTTCACTTACAACGGTAGACTCAGATACTTCAGATTTAAAGTATTAAAATCAAATCCCTGTATTAGAATGTGTATGATTTTGTTCTTGCATTCTTTACTTTTGTTGTTTTAAGAAACTCTGTGAGTTTTGTGGGGGGGGGGGGGATTGTGGAATTAATGTTATTGTGGAATTTATTTTGCTGCGTACATATTGTGTTGTGGGAATCTAATTGTTTTGTATGAAATTTTTGGCCGAAATAGATCACAAAGCATTAAAGAGCTAATCGCTATTGCATTGCTTGCTTGGATACTTGACCAGATCTTGTGGCTTTGTATTTCTCTCAGACAGGATTTCTCTAGTGGAGCAGATAAGAGGGTAGCTAGAACTGATAACAGGGAACAGACACGAATTGGTACAGTACAACAACTAGGACTGGACTATTGCAACTTGGGACTATGACTAATGTCTTTGGAATGCTTGCTTTTGAGCAAAAGTTAAAAAACAACTCCATATTAGGACGTGGCTGATGATTCCTGTATAAAATACCCCATGATTCTTTGTTAATTTGAGTGGTATCTTGGGATAACCAGAAGCAATTAAAAACGGTCATTAAAAAGAATAGAACATAAAAACAAGCTAAATGGAATAGGACAAGTATAAAATACAAGACAACACGTTATAGTGGAATGTAAGAAATTAATAATTATTACATTTAATTAAAGGCTGCGTCAAACAGAAAAGTCTTTAAAGTAACTCAGTGTTGGAGCGAAGCTGCATTTTTCTGGAAGTTTGTTTCATATATATGTTGAAAAATATAAACGCTGCTTCTCCATGTTTAGTTCTGACTGATGACAGAAAGCAGACCTGTCCCAGACGACCTCAGAGGTCCGGATGGTTCATAATGTAGCAAAAGATCACAAATATATTTTGGTCCTATACCATTCAGTGCTTTATAAACCAACAGTAATATTATGAAATCAATAATTTGACAGACTGAAAGCCAGTGTAAATACCTCGGTTATCCACTTACTTAGACTTAGAAAGGACTCGAGCAGCAGCTTGCATGGTCTAATGGTTGGCTTTGGTTTAATAGAGAGAGACGACAAGGATTGATTTGTATGAGTGGGGGAGTAGAACCCGTACAGTATCCACATATCCCCACAACCCACTGTATGAGGTAGAGAAAACCACAAGTTCTTAAATGACTACATACCACTAGAGGTCATTGTGAACACCCGGCATGGATCAGCTCAGCAATGTAGTGATTGACAAATATCTGCTTTACATGCCAATACCCCATCTCTATGCCAGTCGAAGTAACATACTGGAACGAGGCAGTAGAGAATCCGTTTGTAATCACCACAGGGGACAGCGGAGGTGCATTCTGAATTGTGGAAGCAGGACTCTGAGATTGCCCTGCATGTACCAAAGAAAGTAAATTTCCCATTTCGTGCAAATGATTTAGGAGCTATGATTTATCAAGCAGTCAGCCTTGCAGATCCAAACACGAGCCTTGAACAAGAATTGCCAAATAAGTGTACTGTTCAATTTTATCTGTCACCGAGGACTGTTATTACGCAGCTATGCCATCACCTGTGGAGTGAGTGTGTGGACCCGCAGGTGTGGGCAGAAGACTCTACTCAGGTAGGATGCGTCCAGATTAACCCCATCCAAGCAGCTCCCCAGAAAATGCAACACTTCCCTCTATATGACAGTACCCGCTGAAACAACAGGCAATTTCAGTGTTGTACCAACATCAATTCGGCATCCTTTCTTGCTGAACCACCGGAGGAACGTGGAATCAGGGCACGATTGCATATTTGTAATTAAAGAAGATACCTCTATTCGGGAAGATTTGACAAATATCCCCATGACAAACCCTGACTTAACTCTCTATGTGTGCATCAATTGGACCACTAGGTGAAAGACTTTCATGATGCGCAATTATAGATCAGGATGGCAAAGGACGCGAAAGGAAGGGATGGTTATGATCTGAGTGCAGGTACATGGGACTAGGTGAGAGTAAGTGTTCGGCACGGACTAGAAGGGCCGAGATGGCCTGTTTCAGTGCTGTAATTGTTATATGGTTATATGGTTATAATGTGGAGGCGGCGGCTTTTGAAACAGCGTTCTCTGCCCTACAAGCTTAAATGTTTGCTATGATATGAGCCTCCATCTTAGGGAAGGACTTGAGAATATATGTTTATACTGACTCCAGATGTGCTTTTGGAGTGACCCATGACTTTGGTCAGTTGTGGAAAAACAGGGGATCCTTGACATCAACAGGAACACCGATATCCCACCAGAAATTGATATTAGACCTGTTACAAGCCCCTATGTTGCCAAAACAAATATCCAAGAAGCGACTGAAATGTCCGAAGGGCGCGGGGTGGTGGTACCTAAAATGTTGATGTAGACTAAAAGCATAGACAAAGGCAAGTCTCCCTCGGATAAAAACCCCAATGCCAACCATCCAAGATGTTGTTAGATTCCAGGAGGATGCTCCTGGCCGAGATATAGAAATGTGGAAAAGGCTCGGTTGTCAAGTTGATTGCATGTCGGGATTATGTGTTAACCCGGCAGGGCAAACATGTACAGTATGTCAGATGAACTCGCGGTGTGGGTTATCGAATGTATACACTTTGCAACTCACTCTGGTGCCCGCGCAACTGGTGATACGCTTCTAGACACATGGTGGCATCCAAAGTTGCAGACTATGGCTCAGGGGTTTAGTAGTCGTTGTCTAACCTGTCAGCCGGGTGGAAGATTGCAACCTTCACGTGTTCCGCCCTGTTTCGACTAATGCAATCAACTCGACGTGCACAAATGGAAGATCAAATAGAACAAGTTGTCATAGAAACATAGAAACATAGAAAATAGGTCCAGGAGTAGGCCTTTCGGTCCTTCGAGCCTGCACCGCCATTCAATATGATCATGGCTGATCATCCAACAGTATCCTGTACCTGCCTTCTCTCCATACCCCTTGATAACTTTAGCCACAAGGGCCACATTTAACTCCCTCTTAAATATAGCCAATGAACTGGCCTCAACTACCTTCTGTGGCAGAGAATTCCAGAGATTCACCACTCTCTGTGTGAAAAATGTTTTTCTCATCTCGTTCCTAAAAGATTTCCCCTTTATCCTTAAACTGTGACCCCTTGTCCTGGACTTCCCCAACATCGGGAACAATCTTCCTGCATCTAGCCTGTCCAACCCCTTAAGAATTTTGTAAGTTTCTATTAGATCCGCTCTCAATATTCTAAATTCTAGCGAGTACAAGCCGAGTCTATCCAGTCTTTCTTCATATGAATGTCCTGACATCCCAGGAATCAGTCTGGTGAAAATCTTCTCTGTACTCCCTCTATGGCAAGAATGTCTTACCTCAGATTTGGAGACCAAAACTATACGCAATACTCCATGTGTGGTCTCACCAGGACCATGTACAACTGCAGTAGGACCTCCCTGCTCCTATACTCAAATCCTTTTGCTATGTCCAACAACTTTAGGCTGTGCAAGCTGTGTGCACGCCACACGAAAGAAGAATAACCTGTCAGCAACATAATCCCGGTAAGGGTATAACCTGTGAAAAAGGGAGAACCTCTTTACCCATGGGTCCCTTTGAGACTCTCCAGATGGACTACATTGAGTTGGAAAGATGTTAGTGTTATAAATACGTATTAGTTATTGTTGATGTTTTTCTTAAATGAATTGAAATAGGCTTATCCCAGCACGGTTAACAAAGCCTCAACGGTTAAACTACATTTGAAACTGGTGAACAAATAATATAGCGCCCAGGTGGGCATCCAACAGCAATTACATTATGCCTATCGGCCTTAGGCTGCTGAACTCGTTGATCGAGCCAATCAAACATTGAAAAATAAACTTGGCACATTACAGATTGAAACAGGGACCAATTGGCTTAAAATATTCACTGTGGCGCTATACCAGATGTGTACCACCCCAGCAGGGAAAGCTCGGTTGAGTCCAACAGAGATTGTATTTGGCCGTCCACTCGGTACCCCAGGAATCAGAACAATACAAAGGCTGTTCACTCTGCTCACATGACAATGGAAATTACTACCTATATTATATCGTTAACCAGGGCATTGAGAGAACTACACTCTAATCACTCCGTCTAAAGTTGAACCTGGTACTTATGTAATGATCAAAAATTGGACGAGGAAGAGACTGGACATTCAGTGGGAAGGACCTTACAGGTCCTTCTAACAACCCCTACCGCTGCCAAGGTGGAGCGGAGGGACGCGTGGGTTCACTTTCACCACTGTAAGATTATCTGTATGGTGCCTGAGACCTAAAACGCTAACTTCTTCTTTCTTTTAAGAAATGTCTTCCCAGGTTGAATCACAATGGACATACCGTTGTTGTTCTCCTATCTTGGGACATTGTTGTTAAGATTGTTAAGGGCTTGGGCACACTAGAGGCAGGAAACATGCTCCCGGTGTTGGGGGAGTCCAGAACCAGGGGCCACAGTTTAAGAATAAGGAGCAAGCCATTTAGAACGGAGATGAGGAAACAGTTTTTCTCACAGAGAGTGGTGAGTCTGTGGAATTCTGTGCCTCAGAGGGCGGTGGAGGCAGGTTCTCTGGATGCTTTCAAGAGAGAGCTAGATAGAGCTCTTAAAATAGCGAGTCAGGGGATATGGGGATAAGGCAGGAATGGGGTACTGATTGGGGATGATCAGCCATGATCACATTGAATGGCGGTGCTGGCTCGAAGGGCGAAATGGCCTACTCCTGCGCCTATTGTCTATTGTGAGCCATCGGGTCTGCGAAAAACAGAGTATGCCGATGTAATCTATCACCTATGTGAAGGAGATGCACTGCAATGTGATGGCGAAAGCAAGGAAGGAAAATCATAATTATGGAGTATTGCCATGTTACCATGCTCCTTGAGAATTTGAGTAAGCATGTCAAAAGGAGGGAGTAAAAGTCCCTGTGCCTATTTAGACGAAGCGATTACCAGTAGCATTGGCAGATTTGCAGACGACAAAGCCCTAGGTGGCAGTGTGATCTGTCAGAAAGATGCTGTGAAAATGCAGGGGGAATTGAAAAGATTGGATGAATGGGCAGATGCATGGCAGATACAGTATGATGTAGATAAATGTGAGGTTATTAACTTTGGTGGAAAGAACAGGTATCTGAATGGTGTCCGATTGGGAAAAGGGGAGGTGCAACGTGACCTGGGTGTCATTGTACATCAGTCACTGAAAGTAAGCATGCAGTAAAGAATGCTAATGGCATGTTGGCCTTCATTGCCGGAGGATTTAAGTTTAGGAGCGAAGAGGTCCTTCTGTAGTTGTGCGGAGTACTGGTGAGACCGCACCTGGAGCATTGTGTGCCGTTTTGGAGAGCTGGGCTTGTATACTCTGGAGTTTGGAAGGATTAGAAGGGATCTTATTGAAAAATATGAGATTGTTAAAGGTTTGGACACGCGAGAGGCAGGAACGGGGTACTGATTGTGGATGATCAGCCATGATCACATAGAATGGCGGTGCTAATAAGAGAACAGCTGGATAACATGAAGGAAGCAAGTGACTGGGGTAATTGGGGCTTCGGAGGCTGGTCAGACTGGCTAATCAACATGGCTACCTATTGCGATTATTTGTATTTTTGAAGGATTAGCAGTTGCAAAATGTGTATTGGAGAGAATGCAGACAGCACTGGAAGGCATAAACATAGAAAATATGTGTCGGAGGATGCCATTCGGCCCTTGGAGCCAGCACTGCCATTCATTGTGATCATGGCTGATCGTCCCAAAACAATAAAACGTGCCTGCCTTCTCCCCATATCCCTTGATTACACTAGCCCCTCGAGCTAAGTCCTACTATCTCTTAAATCCATCCAGTGATATGGCCTCCACTGCCCTCTGTGGCAGGGAATTCCACAAATTCCGAGCTCTCTGGGTGAAAAAGCTTTGTTTCACCTCAGTCTTAAATGGCCTCCCTTTTATTGTAAGAGTGTGGCCCCTGGTTCTGGACTCGCCCAACGTTGGGAACATTTCTCCTGCATCTTGCTTGTCCAGTCCTTTTATAATTTTATATGTTTCTATGAGATCCCCCTCATCCTTATAAACTCCAGTGAATACAAGCCTAGTCTTTTCAATCTTTCATCATATGACAGTCCCGACACCCCAGGGATCAATCTCGTGAGCCTACGCTGCACTGCCTAAATCACAAGGATGTCCTTCCTCAAATTAGGAAGCTCCGAGAATGTTATTGTTAAGCCAGGATGAAGTACGTGGTGAAAAGAGTACGTTGATTGGGTGCAGAAAGAGTTTGAACGACTGGGAAGGATAGATATATATAGGAATCTGGGGAGTTCTCATGGAATGATAAAAGGGTGGAACGAGAATAAGCAGAACTGGGGATAGTCTTGGACTAGTTAAGTATTCTTTTTTTGAAGATCAGGGGCTGATTGAAGTTAGGTTTCACTTTTCTTACTGTGACTTCATCATTCTTGTAAAACATGTGATGTTAGATGCTATAATGATTAGCTAGGATATATTCTGCTGTGAATGATTGTAATTCGGTGGAAAGGTTGTCCCCACATGTATAACCATGTGATACTGTAGTTATCGGTCTAGTAGATTACCGCCCATAGTAAGTTACCTCCCACTGTATCCTTTGTTTGAGCACTTGTTTCTCCGTGATTGTCCTCAGGGAGGTGGCTCTAGAAATAGTGGACGCATTGGTGATTATTTTCCAATGTTCGATCGATTCAGGATCAGTTCCTGTGGATTGGAGGATAGCTAACGTTATCCCACTTTTCAAGAAAGGAGCGAGAGAGAAAACAGGGAATTACAGACAAGTTAGCCTGACTTCGGTGGTGGGACAGATGCTGGAGTCAATTATTAAAGGGGTAATAATGGAGCATTTACATAGCAGTAAAATGATTAGTCCAAGTCAACGTGGATTTATTAAAGGGAAATCATGCTTGACTAAACTTTTGGGATTTTTTGAGGATGTGACAAGTAAAATGGATGAAGGGGTGCCAGTGGATGTAGTGTATCTAGACTTTCAGAAAGCCTTTGATTAGGCCCCGCACGGGAGAATGGTGACTAAAATTAGAGCATATGGTTTTGGGGGGTAGGGTGTTGACATGGATAGAAAATTGGTTGGCAGACAGGAAGCAAAGTGTAGGAATGAACAGGTCCTTTTCAGAATGGCAGGCAGTGTCGAGTGGAGTGCCGCAAGATTCGGTGTTGGGGCCGCAACAATTTACCGTATATATTAATGATTTGGAAAAGGGAATTAGGAGCAACACTAGCAAGTTCGCGGATGACACAACGCTGGGTGGCAGTGTGAGCTGTGAAGAGGATGGTAGGAGGTTGCAGGGTGACCTGGACAGGTTGAGTGACTGGGCAGATACGTGGCAAATGCAGTATAATATAGATAAATGAAGGTTATCCACTTTGGCGTCACAAACAAGGGGGCAGATTATTATCTCAATGGGGTTAGGTTAGGCAAGGGGGAGGTGCGGCGAGACCTGTGCGTCCTTGTACACCAGTCACTGAAATTTGGCGTGCAGGTACAACAGGCAGTGAAGAAAGCTAATGTAATGTTGGCCTTCATTACAAGTGGAGTTCAGTATTGGAGTAAAGAGGTTCTTCTGCAGTTGTATAGTGCTCTGGTGAGACCACATCTGGAGTATTGTGTCCAGTTTTGGTCTCCTAATTTGAGGAAGGACATCTTTGTGATTGAGGCAGTGCAGCGTAGGTTCACGATTTTCATCCTTGTGAAGGCGGGACTGTCATATGAGGAAAGATTGAAAAGGCTAGGCTTGTATTCACTGGAGTTTATAAGGATGAGGGGATATCTTATAGAAACATATAAAGTTATAAAAGGACTGGACAAGCAGGAAAATTGTTCCCAATGTTGGGCGAGTCCAGAACCAGGGGCCACAATCTTAAAATAAAGGTGAAGCCATTTAAGACTGAGGTGAGAAAAAACGTTTTCACCCAGAGAGTTGTGAATTTGTGGAATTCCCTGCCACAGAGGGCAGTGGAGGCCAAATCACTGGATGGATTTAAGGGAGAGTTAGATAGAGCTCCAGGGTCTAGTGGAATCAAGGGAAAATATGGAGAAGGCAGGCACGGGTTATGAATGGGGATGCTGGCTCGAAGGGCCGAATGGCCTCCTCCTGCACCTATTTTCTATGTATCTATGTTTCTATGTTTCTATGATTGTGTTGGGAGAACTTCCTACAGCAGGACAAAGAAGCATGGTGACCTGTGTGAATTAAAGGATGTTAAAGTATTCGTCGACGTTTTCATTGAACGGACTAAGGTGTAATACCGTAATTATTAAGGTCATAAATTTCACCTGGCTTAGGTCTCTCACGAGTGTTGTCAGTGCAGTTTTCAGTCACGATGTACCAGGTCTGTGGAGCAGCGGTAGAGTTGCTGCCTTACATCGAGTACAACCAGGGTTCTATCTTGACTACTGGTGCTGTCTGTACATATTTTGAACGTTCTCTCCGTGACCTCGTGATATTTTCTCAGAGACCTTGGAATTCCTCCCACTCTCCAAAGACGTACAGGGTTGTAGGTTAATTAGCTTGGTATGTATGTAATTTTTCCTTGTATGTCAGGGTAGTGTTAAAGTGTGGGATCGTTGGTCGGCGCGGTCGCGGTGGGCCGAAGGCCCTGTTTCCGCGTTGCATATCGCTATCTCTAAACTAAAACAACATCTCACGTGGTTCCACATTAAAGACGACACGGGGAGAGAATATTCTCCGAAAGGACAAAACGTCGTGACAAAAAACTGCCTTAAAATAATCTGACAGTAGCAAAGCTCATTGGCACAACGTGATGCCCCTCTTAGTTAAGTAAAGCTTCTTTGTACTAAATGCAAGTTTCAGAAAGAGCCATTTTAACTTGTAAACAATATTTATGGCGTCATAGAGTCAGAGAGAGTTCCTGCGTGAAAACAGGCCTTTCGGCACAACACCAACACCGGCCAACGTGTCCCAGCTACATGATACCCAGCTGCACGCGTTTGCCCCATATCCCTCCAAACCTTTCCTGTCCATGTTCCTATCTAACTGTTTCTTAAACGTGGGGATAGTCCCTGCCTCAACAACCTCCTCTGACAGTTTGTTCAAAACCCCCACCACCCTTTGTGTGAAACAATTACCCCTCAGATGTCGATTAAATATTTTTGCCTTCACCTTAAACCCATGTCCTCTAGCTCTTGTTTCAGCTACTCTGGGCAAGCGACTCTGTACATCTACCCGACCTATTCCTCCCGTGATTTTATACACCTTGATAAGATCACCCCTCATCCTCCTGCGCTCAATGGAATAGAGTCTACATCCTCCGAGGTTTGCAACGGTCATGGGTTTGTGTTTGTGCAGCAACTCAGGAGAAGCAACATGTATCCAGATTCTTGTAGGATGTACACAGGGTCACCTGTCCCCGTGTAATTGTAAGCGTGTGCAATTCGAATGTAGAGGTAATGCACTGCAGAGGTCGCCCAGAAGAGGGCGAAACTGCCGGGTACGGTAAGAAGTAAGACGATAGATTTCTTCCGGATCTCTGTCTCGGGGTCATTGTCGGCTTCGCCGTCTTTCTTGGAACGAAGGGCTTTTCGGATCCTGTTGGCCACCAAAATATTCTTCACAGTTAGCACGTTGAAGAGGGAAATTAAAATGAGAGGATATGGTTGAGAAATGAAAATGTGCCCAATTGTTTTGAAGTTTAATAATTCAAGGTGAAAATGCAATACCACGGAGTGCTGTCAACAATGTACAATGGCTTAAATGCAAAGTACCAAGGGATGTTTCGGAAACAGCTCAAAACAAACGAAATTCCAATAACCGCCCCCGCCGTCTCCTTCCTGTAGTACTTGCTTCTCATGTTCTGGCAGCAGATGGCTAAAAAGCGGTAGAAGGTGAATGCGACTGTTAACCATACAGAACTGTCTTTGGCTGCGTAAATTAGGACCGTTTTAAGGCTGCACAGCGGAGTGATGGAGAGGAAGCTGGCGGAATAATATACTCCGATTATCCGGCTCAGGACGACGCTGGTGAGAACGACCAGCAGATCAGCAGCTGACATGGACACCAGGTAACGGGTAATACGAGCGGAGAGACCGCAGTTTCGTCGGGACAGGACCGCAATTGCCATCGCGTTCACTGGAGGGAGGAAGAGTAGTCATCAGAACTGCCCCCTCAGAACTGTCCCCTCCATCAACACTTTTAAGTCTAGACTTAAAACTTATTTCTACTGTCAAGCCTTTCTTGAGGTCCTCTGAGGGAGCGCTGTATGTATGTATTATGTATGTATTGGTCATCTATGTACCACTGTTTGTAGCACGTGAGTACCTGCACTAATGTAAAGCTCTTTGGTCAACGAGAGTTGTTTTTAAATGTGCTATAGAAATAAAATTGACTTGACTTGACTTGACTAGTGGTTAACAGGGGCGGCAGGGACGCGCAGCGGTAGTGTTGCACCCTCAGAACACAAGAGACCTGGGTTTGATCCAGGCTACGTATATTCTCTGTTCGGTATTTGTACGTTCTCCTCGTGAGATGCGTTGATTTGCTCCTGGATCTCCGGTTTCCTCCCACACTACAAATACGATCAAAATGGGCATCGCGTTCACTAGAGGGCAGTGGTAAACTAGCCGCCCGGTCTAGCAGGAATAACTTGGTTTGAAAGGCAAGCGTTTACCTGAATATTTAGGGGAAAGGGAGTTTAATCAGTGCATATCGAGTGCTTGCCTATTTCATGTTCAAACAAAAGATTGACACATAAAGCAGGAGTAACTTAGCTGGTCAGACTGCATCTCTGGAGAAAGGGAATAGGTGACGTGTCGGGTCCAGACCCTTTAGTTCTCTAACTTCAAGTAACCATTGCACCCCCTCTCTCTTCGTTCCCTGTCTCCATCTAAGTACTATTTTCAAAGTCGTCTTGTTGTGTCTCGTCTGTAACTCGTGTTTACCTTGCCCACAGCTACCAATGGCCTGTTTCCTTTATCACTGTTACTTTGTTTGATATATTTCATTCACTAGTTCTCTATGTCTCTTTGCCACCGTCTATAATCTCTCGTTTCATTTTCCCTTGACTCTCACTCAAGAAGGGTCTCTACCCGAAACAAAGATATATACAAAATGCTAGAGCAACTCAGTGGGATAGGCAGTATCTCTGGAGATGTTGGAAAGAACTGCAGATGCTAGTTTACATCGAATACATACACAAAATGCTGGAGTAAATAAAGACTGAAGAAGGGTCGCTTCCCGAAACATCTCCGGTTTCTTCTCTCCAGATACGCTGCCTGTCCCGCTGAATTACTCCAGTATTTTGTGTCTATCCCCTGTAATTACCAATATCATAACTGCAACGACCAATATAACACACAGGCAATGAGCGTTATTAATAGAGGTTCATTCTATTTAAGCTCCAAAATATACTGATATATTCAATCGTATTGGAGATCGTGCAGAATTATGGAGTTTAGTTTAATTTAGAGATAAAGCGCGGGAACGGGCCATTCGGCCGACCGAGTTTGAACCGACCAGCGATCCAGCGCGCACACTAACCGACAAGAGGGTTTATATCAAACCAATTAACGTACAATACCGGAGCACCCGGAAAAAACCCACGCAGGTCACGGGGAGAATGCACAAACTCCACAGACACCACCCGTAATCTGGATCGAACCCGGGTCCATGGCGCTGTCAGCGCTTTAAGGCAATTAAATCAATATTTTTCTCCTTTAAACGTTCAAATTAATTCATGATTTTGTTGTTGTTTGTATGAAGTCATATTCATTCCGAATGTTCCAAAGTATTCAGAAAAGGGTGGCACGGTGGCGCAGCGGCAGATTTGCTGCCTTACAGCGCCAAAGACACGGGACGCAGGATCTATCCTGACTACGTATGTCTACGTACAGGCTGTCGGTTAATTTGTTTGGTGAGAATGTAAATCGTCACTCGTGTGTGTAGAATGTTAATGTGCGGGGATCGCTGATCGGTGTGGACTCGGTGAGCCGAATGATCTATTTCCGCTGCAGATCTAAACTACACTATTGTATCACATTAATTCTGATTGCTTTTAAGTATTCAGGAAAAAACAGTTCTGTAACCTTGACGTTAAACTGAGCACCGTCTCGATTCGTATGATATTCACGCCAATGAAATCAATTTCCAGTCAAAGCTGATGTATGAATGCACGTCATCTGTTAAGCTTTCGTTCTAGTCTTTCGTGGCTCACGGTTTGGAATACAATTTGATTTCGCGATTTGCCAGCTCTAACTAATTGCACTGATGGGAATCATTAGCGAAGCTGTGATCATTTTCAGACCGGGTTTCATCCATATGACGATACTTCGAGTTCCCAGGCCACCCACATCAACGCCAAAATAAGAAGAAACGTCTCATAAGTTCATGTCCATATGTGATAGGAGCAGAATTAGGCTATTCGGCCCATAAAGTCTACTCCGGCATTCAATCGTGGCTGATTAATCTTCCCCTCTCAACCCCATTCTCCTGCCTTCTCCCCAGAACTCCTGACACCCGTACCAAGCAATAAACTATCAATCTCTGCCTTAAAAATATCAATTGACTTGGCCTCCACATCTTTCTATGGTAATACATTCCACAGATTCACCACCCTCTGACTAAAGACCCGAAACGTCGCCTATCTTTTCCCCCGGACATGTTACACACGTTTCTAGCAACAGCGCTTCCATATATCTCCAAATTTATCCCTGTATACCAAAACAGGCCAATTCTGTTCTTGATATTTTTGCTTTTGAGAACCTCTCTTAAATTCTCCCTGTCCCAGTGGCCACGGTTTCCTGGAAGGCACAACCCAATGCATGTCGATTACGAGAAAATTCCGGCGATTGGGGTGTTAAGATATGATTAGCGTTTTATGGCAATGGGCCTCTGCTAAATGGAGGTTGAAGGGGGGGGGGGGGCTAGTGAAACATACCAAATAGTGAAAGGCTTGAATAGAGTGGACGTGGAGAAGATGCTTACAACCAGTGAGAGAGTCTAGGACCAGAGATCATAGTCTCAGAATAAAAGGACGTACCTTTCGAAAGGAGCTGAGGAGGAATCATTTCAGTCAGATGGTGGTGCACGTGTGGAATTCATTGCAACAGATAGCTGTGATGGCCGTCAATATATTTTCTTAAGGCGGAGATTGACAGATTCTGCATTTATAAGGGTATGGGGAGAAGACAGGAGAATGGTGTTAGGAGGGAGAGATAGATCAGCCATGACTAAATGTCGGAGTACGATCGATGGGCCGAATGGTTTAATTCTGCTTCTATGACATGAACTGATGAACTTAACCCTACACGAAACTGAACCTGTCCATTCCAGCGTCTTCGAAAACTTCCTGCTGATCTTCCATTGTTATTCATTCCAACTCTCCGTGTAGGGACGTATTTACAACTGTACGCGGTACACTGGCTGTATGCATTTATAGTTATTTCGTGACTTCCCTCCAGTGATGGCCTAGCTGCGGCCAGCAGTCGAAGGAATTGTGTTACGTCCAGACATCATTGTTGTTAATTGAATGCTAGATTCTAGCATCTGCGCTTGCTTGTATCTCCTAATGTATCCTCAGTGAACTAAAACAAGCCAATTATATTCTTCATGTCTTTGCTTTTGAGCTTTACTTTTAAATTCGCCCTTGACCTTCCTGTCATGTGATGAATCTGTGGATTGTTTTGCCAGAGAAGGCTGTGATGGCAAGTCAATGGATATTTTAACGGCTGAGATAGATAGATTATTGATTAGCACGGGAGTCTGGGGTTATATGAATAATGCAGGAGCATGGGATTGGGGGCAGAGATAGTTCAGCCATGATTGAATGGCGGAATAGACTTGATGAGCCGAAAGCCCTAATTCTGCTCATATCGCTTTTGATCTTATGAATGCCAACCAAACAATCAACGATTCTACAACATAATTTATAAACGTCGCGGGTCCCTGTCACTGGCGGCTCTGTAATAACATAATACCGTTGGACCGTGAACTTCAAGGATGAATAATCTTTCAATATTATGTCTTAACTGAGTTTCCGACCGCAGCCAGAACGGGGTAGAAAATTTAATATACCGGATTCGTTACCGGTTCGTGCATTATATCCGGTGAAGGCAACTTGAAAACAATCACGCTTAGATCCAATACAAAACAATCGGTAAATTCTTAATATATACTTGTTGGAGCTGCGTCCCCAGAGAATCGATTCGGTTAATTCAAAATAACTGGTAAATAATCCCACAGAAAGATATTTAATTTTATTTTTTTTAATTTTATTTTAGTTCCGTTTCGATTAGCTTAGTTTAGTTTAGTTTAGTTTAGTTTAGTTTAGTTTAGATTAGTTTAGTTTAGATCATAAGGTCATAAGTGATATGAGCAGAATTAGGCCATTCGACCTATCAAGTCTGCGCCGCCATTCAATCGGCAGATCTATCTCTCCCTTTCTAACCCCATTCACCTGCCTTCTCCCCGCATCTCCTGACACCTGTACTAATCAAAATTCTATCGATATCTGCCTTAAAAATATCCATTAACTTTGCTTCCAGAAGCTTAGTTTGGAATAGTTTAATTAGTTTAGTTTATTTTCGATTTGTTTAGTTTATTGTTGTCATTTGTTATTGTATAATGAAATGGCCAGCAGTTAATATTCAATTCGATTCAGTATAAAGTCTGAGAGTTTGTAGTATTCGGTATGAGGTCTACAGTTAGACATGCAGGGTAAGAGGGGGGGGCGGAGACATAAGACGTGGCAGATTCTGGAATCTCTAATAAATAAAAATCTGATGGAGGAACTCAACGGGTCAGGTAGCATTGTGGAAGGAATTCACGATGAAGTTGCAGGACTAGAGGGTCTGAGCTATAGGGACAGGTTTAACAGGCTGGGACTCATTTCCTTGGGGCGCAGGAGGATAAAGGTGATCTTATAGATTTGTACACAATCATGAGAGAAATAGATCGGGCAAATAGATCGGGCAAATGCGCAGAATCTTTAGCCCAGAGTAGGTGATTCGAGAACCAGAGGAAATAGGTTTAAGGTGAAGGGGAAAATAATCTGTGGGGTAACTTTTTCACCCAAAGGGTGGTGGGTGTATGGAACGAGCTGCCAGAGGACGCAGTTGAGGCAGGGGTGAATCCAATGTTTAGGAAACTGATGCAGATGGATATGGGCCAAACGCGGGCTGGTGGGACCACTGTAAGAGGGTGATGTTGGCCGGTGTGAGGAAATGGCCGAATAACCTGTTTCCACGCTGTATGTCTATAATTCTATGACACTAAGGGTTGGACAGTAAACGTTAGTGGTCAATTTACTTGTACTGATTCCTCCTTTAGTCTGCGATTTAATTAGGGTAAGAAGGACCATTATTTCGTCAAACTATATACGAATAGGACTAACATCTACCTCATAACAATTAAGCCGTACATAATTAACATAATTATATATATATATGTTGATATTTTTTAAAATATAGGTCAAATTAATATAATTTCGTGTCAAATTATAATAGGTAGTTGCATAAATGGACCTTCGGCTGGAAAAGTGGAGGACACTAGTAGGAGAGTCTAGGACCAGAGGTCACAGCTTCAGAATTATAGGACGTTCCTTTAGGAAGGAGATAAGGAGCAATTTCTGCAGTCATAGGGTGGTGAAGCTGTGGAATTCATTGCCGCAGAAGACGGTGGAGGCAAAGTCAATGTATATTTTTAAGGCAGAGACCTAATGACCACAAGACATAAATACACGTCCTTTAGTGTGAATGGACAATACATTGCCTGAAATGCAGAGGCAGGAATCGTAGTCTTTTTTAAGGACGTCTCCAGCAGTATTCCATGTGCGGTGTATGTGGGATATAAAACTGAGAAGGTCATAAGATCATAAGGTCATAATTAATGGACGCAGGTATTAGGCCATTCAGCCTATCAAATCTACTCCACCATTAAATCATGGCTGATATATATTTCGCTTCTAATCCCATTCTTCTGCTTTCGCACCATAACTACTGACACCCGCATAATCAAGAAACTATCTACCTCTGCCTGAAACATAACCATTGACTTGGCCTCCACAGCCTTCTGTGGCAAATATTCCACAGATTCTCAACCCGCTGACTAAATCAATTATTCCTCATCTCCTTTCTAATGGAACGAGCTTTTATTCTGAGGCTATGGTCTTTAGTCCTACACACTACTAGAAACACACTATGCACATCCACTCTATCCAAGCCTTTCACTATTCTCTATATGCAGAAGTGAAATTAACCCGGGTACACTTTATGTTAGCCCGGTCAGCACCGTTACATTGGGTGCAACGCTTCCCCGTTGAGCTCTCACCTCGGTGGTCTTACTCAAAATAAATGAAAGTGAGTTGAGAGGGAACGTCCGGCGAGGGCTGCTTCAGCCATGCAGGAGCCGACCAGGACAGGGATGAAAGAGGGGCTGAGGGGAGGTGTGAGGCGAGAAGGAAGAGGGGGAATTCGGGACTCTTTTGAATACTTTTGTAACAATGTCGGCACCCTATACGTGGCGGCTCTTTGCATATTTGTTTATTGTATGTTAGCAAAACAAACATTTTCACTGCACCTAGTACATGTGACAAAAAAGTGTCAATTAATCAATCAACCAACAAGCAAGTTCAAGTTCAAGTGAGTTTATTGTCATGTGTCCCTGATAGGACAAAACAGGATCAACTTTTGTAGGAAATAACAGCAGATGCTGATTTAAATCGAAAGTAGACATAAACTGCTAGAGTAACTCAGCGGGACAGGCAGGATCTCTGGAGAGAAGGAATGGGTGACGTTTCGGATCTAAATCCTTGTTCAGACTGTCAACATATGTTGCCTGGAAGGAGGATGGACGGTGGTTCAGCGGTGGAGTTGCTGCCTGACAACGCCATAGACCCGGATTCGAACCTGACCACAGATGCTGCCTGCCCGGTGTTTGTGCGTTCTTCCCATGAACCCTGATGGACGCTTGTGATTTGCCCGGGTGCTCCGTCCGCCCCCCCCCCCCACAACCCAAAGGCATACAGACTTGCAAGTTTAACCGAGAACTTACCAGTTTGAAGTTTATCTTTATTTTATGAGGAATTAAGATGAGGGACTACGTGAAGAAGACCCCGTCACGCGTCAATCTTCACAGCAGCGGTGTGAAATCACATACATTAATTATTGAAGTATGATAGTAAGATACGTGAAGACTAGAACTACCAGTTGACATTGATGAGGGGTGGGAGTGTAGGGCACGTAGTCCCTCATCGTTACACCTCATAAAATAAAGATCAAACTTCAAACTGGTAAGTTCTCGTTTAATCTTACTATTTTACTTCGGAGTCACGTGAGTGACTACGTGAATATTTTAAAGCTCTGTGATTTCATGCCGTAGATTCAAATCCAGGCGTCTCACTGCATTGATTGACTCTAAATGAGTAAAGTAATCAACAATGCTTAACCACAACATAGATGCAATCAGTTAATGGTTTATTTATCACGACAATAGTAACCCCTTTATCACAAGGGGGAACGTAATACTGAATCCAAAACAGCACCACCAAATAACCCAGGATCTGTGCTCTCCTTATGGTAATACTTATGAAACATCCGTTTCCTTACCCATCCTGCGGCCGCGAGGATAAGGTCTATTGGAACGTCCAAATCCTTGGCCGCCGATGTTGATGCCGCCCTGAGGGAATGAGATTTAAATTTGTCAGTATCAATACCTGCATCAACCAACACCTGCTTCAGCCATCTTGAAATAGTCTGAACCGACACTTTCTTATGCGGTTTTTTATGGCTGATAAAGAATGTTGATTCTGCACCTCGTAAGGTTCTGGTGGCTACAATGCAACATCGTAAATGTGATACTACACATAGACGTGGATCGGTAGGATATGCTGAAAAAAACAACTTACATCCTGTGAGTCCAGGTCTACTCTATTTAATAAATCATATACATAGAACGTAATGGCATCTGCTGCCATTTTCATCCTGTCTATTCGACGTTTCTGCAATGTTTGCACTCTCTGTGCTGAAACCAATGCCATGAGCATGACTACCTTCATGGTAATTTTGGCCAATGACAGAGCTTCAATAGGAGCCATTGGCGAATGAGCATTAGCACATCTCTTACATTTCAGATTTCTGTATACCTCGGTCTAGGAGGCTTGGAATTGAAAATTCCCTTCATAAACCTACAGACCAAAGGGTGTGATCCTACAGGATTTTGTTCTGATTCCCTCCATAGATATGCAGAAAGAGCACTCCTTGCTGTATTGATCGCACTATAGCTTAACTGTAAATCAAAATAAAGTGTTGACAGAAACTCTAAAACGTCTGGATGAAGATGGATGAGGGGTGCCAGTGATGTAGTGTATCTAGACTTTCAGAAAGCCTTTGATAAGGTCCCGCACGGGATACTGGTGAGTAAAATTATAGCACATGGTATTGCGGGTAGGGTGTTGACATGGATATAAAATTGGTTGGCAGACCGGAAGTAAAGAGTAGGAGTGAACGGGTCCTTTTCAGAATGGCAGGCAGTGGCGAGTGGAGTGCCGCAAGGCTCGGTGTTGGGGCCGGAACTGTTTACCATATATATTAATGATTTAGAAGAGGGAATTAGGAGCAACACTAGCAAGTTTGCGGATGACACGAAGCTGGGTGGCAGTGTGAACTGTGAAGAGGATGTCAGGAGGCTGCAGGGTGAACTGGACAGGTTTAGTGATTGGGCAAATGCGTGGCAGATGCAGTATAATATAGATAGATGTGAGGTTATCCACTTTGGCGGCAAAACAAGGGGGCAGATTATTATCGCAATGGGGTTAGGTTAGGTAAGGGGGAGGTACAGCGAGACATGGGTGTCCTTGTACACTGGTCCCTGAAAGTTGGCGAGTAGGTAGAGCAGGCTGTGAAGAAAGCTAATGAAATGTTGGCCTTCATAACAAGAGGATTTCAGTATAGGATTAAATAGGTTTTCTGCAGTTGTATAGGGCTCTGGTGTGACCACATCTGGAGTATTGTGTACAGTTTTGGTCTCCTAATTTGAGGAAGGACATCCTTGTGATTGAGGCAGTGCAGGGTAGGTTCACGAGATTGATCCCTGGGATGGCGGGACTATCATATGAGGAAAGATTGAAAAGACTAGGCTTGTATTCACTGGAGTTTAGAAGGACGAGGGGGTATCTTATAGAAACATATAAAATTATAAAAGAACAGGACAAGCTAGATGCAGGAAAAATGTTCCTAATGTTGGGCGAGTGCAGAACCAGGGGCCACAGTCTTAGAATAAAGGGGAGGTCATTTAAGACTGAGGTGAGAAAAAACTTTTTCACGCAGAGAGTGGTGAATTTATGGAATTCCCTGCCACGGAAGGCAGTGGAGGCCAACTCACTGGATGGATTTAAGAGCGAGTTAGATAGAGCTCTAGGGGCTAGTTGAGTCAAGGGATATGGGTAGAATGCAGGCACGGGTTATTGATAGGGCACATTCAGCCATGATCACAATGAATGGCGGTGCTGGCTCGAAGGGCAGAATGGCCTCCTCTTGCACCTATTATCTATGTTTCTATGTTTCTATGTCTGAGATGTCTGCAGTGTGATATGTAATATTCTGTTGTAAGCAAAACACCTCCCATTTCCTTATGTAAGAAATGTACTGCTTCTGGGTACTATTCCTCCAGGCTGCCGCAATAACATCCACAGTACGATCTGTTAATCCTCTTCCGAGAGATGGCCTCCTTAGAATCTGCAAATCAACAAACCAATACGATCATGTAAAGGATGCGAATCACCTGTTACAGGGTGTCAAGCAGGTTTTCCTGTTTAGAAATAATCATAAGGGGCTTTGTGATCATTTTAACACCAGTGGGTACCGCGGTTGTGTAGGCCAGTCTGGTACAACCAAAACCCCTGAAGCGGAGTCCTCTTTGATCTTCTGTATACACCGACTAATGAGGCAAATTGGAGGAAATGCATACTGAAACATGCTACCCCAATGCAGCGAGAAAACGCCTACCGCTATTGCACCAGGATCTGGTTCCCATGACACAGGTAATTGGTGATTATGTCTGGATGCAAACAAGTCAATCTCTGGCATCCCGAACCGTGCAACACTTTTTTTAAATTTGTCACGATCCAGCATCCATTCTGTATTGTCATTGAATGTACGTGACCTTGTGTCTGCAACTATGTTGAATCTACTTGGTAGGTAGATTGCCGAAAGCCAAATGTTTCTGGAAATACACCAGGTCCTGATCACGTTTGCCAATCTATCACAAGATTCTGACTTGATACCACCCATGTGATTATCATACGCTACAGCTGTAGTATTGTCAATCTGTACCTGAACATGCAAATTTTGCATATTAGAACAATACGCTTTAAGCCCATAAAATGTTCCAAAAAGCTCTAAATAATTGACCCCTTGTTCTTGGAGCTAAAGGTACTTCCTCCACATTCCATCTACCTCCACAGCTGGAAATAGTATTCGTAGCGCCCCAAACTAGAGAACTTACATCAGTCTGTAGAATAATGGAAGGTGTTTGAACTAGAATTTCTCTGGAAGCATTAGACACACTGCTGATCCACCATTGTATTCCAGTAATAGCTGCAACTGGCAATTGCATGGGCCTGTCAAAATGCCCTGAATGTATCCTTCATGCATGTACCTTTGCTCGCTGCAAATGCTGATATGCAGTGGTCCAAACTGTACAGCTGGAAAAGAAGCAATTAATTTGCCAAGCAACCTTGCTACCTGCCTAATTGAGGGTTGGTGCAGTGTAGTGAGCTTAATCCAACCTTCAATTAACTGCAGCCGTTTATCCTTGGGCAGAGTCACTACCATGTGTTCTGAATTAATGGTGAAACCCAAGTAATCAATTATTTTGCTTGGTAATAATAAATCCCAGCCTCTTGAAAGTAAGCTTGATTCTTGACACTGATGCTTCTGTTGTAGCCCAAGTGTCTCCCACAATCAGAATATCATCCAAATAGGCCATTAGCAAATGTCCCTGAACTCTTAGTAGTGCTAAGATTGGTTTTAACAATTTGGTAAATAGTCTCGGAGCTGAGGTTAAACCATTAGGCAATGCTTTAAATTGCCATAATTGACACATCCATCTAAATGTTAAGTATCTCCGATCATTACCATGCACAGCCACAGAGTAATATGCATCTCGAAGGTCTATGCTAGCCATATAGCATTTTCTTGAAATTAGCTGTATGGCATTGGCAAATGACTCAATTTTTAAATGTTTATACTGTACAAAATGGTTAAGACTAGTCAGATCTAGAATAATTCTACACCTACCATTTTTTTTGGTCTAGGAAAAATACTTGACACAAATTGGTGGTGTTGGTCAAATGACTTCTATATTACACCTTTTTACACAATATTTCAAGTTCTGCCTGAATCTGCATATTCTCTTCTTTTGAGAAAATACGTGTCCGGCTTGAATTATGCTGAGTAGGAGGATCCAAATATGGATAGAATTCAATTCTAAATCCCACAATGCTGCACAGTATAAACACATCAGATGTTATTTTTTGCCATTCTTTTAGGAAGAATTGTAATCTTCCTCCAACTTGTGAGTGTGAAACATTTAATATGTCTCTTACCGGACCAGACCCACCTTCCTCGGGGTTTGCCGATGGCAAATGTTGTCCCAGTTTGGCAAAATAATCAATCAGGGAAGGTACCTCATCCGTGGATAACAAGGGAAACCAGGGATAGTATCAAACAAAAGATGAAGCATACAAATTAGCCAGAAAATGTAGCCTACCAGAGGACTGGGAGAAATTCAGAGTCCAGCAGAGGAGGACAAAGGGCTTAATTAGGAAAGGGAAAAAACTAGCAGGGAACATAAAAACTGACTGCAAAAGTTTTTATACATATGTGAAGAGAATATGATTAGTTAAAACAAATGTAGGTCACTTGCAGTCAGAAGTGGTGAATTGATCATGGGGAACAGTGATATGGCAGACCAATTGAATAACTACTTTGGTTCTGTCTTCACTGAGGAAGACATAAATAATCTGCCGGAAATAGCAGGGGACCGGGGGTCAAATGAGATGGAGGAACCGAGTGAAATCCCTGTTAGCCGGGAAGAGGTGTGAGGTAAATTGAATGGATTAAAGGCCGATAAATCCCCAGGGCCAGACAGGTTGCATCCCAGAGTACTTAAGGAAGTAGCACCTGAAATAGTGAATGCATTAGTGATAATTTTTCAGAACTCTTTAGATTCTGGAATAGTTCCTGAGCATTGGAGGGTAGCTAATGTATCCCCACTTTTTAAAAAGGGAGAGAGAAAACGGGGAATTACAGACCAGTTAGTCTAACATTGGTAGTAGGGAAAATGCTAGAGTCAGTTATTAAAGTTGGGATAGCAGCACATTTAGAAAGTGGTGAAATCATTGGACAAATTCAGTAGGGATTTATGAAAGGTAATCATGTCTGACGAATCTTATAGAATTTTTCGAGGATGTAACTAGTAGAGTGGATAAGGGAGAACCAGTGGATGTGTTATATCTGGACTTTCAGAAGGCTTTCGACAAGGTCCCACATAAGAGGTTCGTATGCAGACTTAAAGCACACAGTATTGGGGGTTCAATATTGATGTGGATAGAGAACTTGCTGGCAGACAGGAAGCAAAGTGTAGGAGTAAACGGGTCATTTTCAGAAAGGCAGGCAGTGACTAGTAGGTACCGCAAGGCTCAGTGCTGGGACCCCAGCTATTTACAATATATATTAATGATCTGGATGACGGAATTGAATGCAACATCTCCAAGTTTGCGGATGACACGAAGCTGGGGGGGGGGGGCAGTGTTAGCTGTGAGAAGGATGCTAGGAGGTTGCAAGGTGACTTGAATAGGTTGGATGAGTGGGCAAATGCATGGCAGATGCGGTATAATGTGGATACATGTGAGGTTAACCACTCTGGTGGCAAAACAGGAAAGTAGACTTATCTGAATGGTGGCCGATTAGGAAAAGGGGAGATGCAACGAGATCTGGGTGTCATGGTACACCAGTCATTGAAAGTAGGCATGCAGGTGCATCAGGCAGTGAAGAAAGCGATTGGTATGTTAGCATTGATAGCAAAAGGATTTGAGTATAAGAGCAGGGAGGTTCTAATGCAGTTGTACAGGGTCTTGGTGAGGCCAAACCTGGAGTATTGCGTACAGTTTTGGTCACCAAATCTGAGGAAATACATTCTTGCCATAGAGGGAGTACAGATAAGGTTCACCAGACTGATTCCTGGGATGGTAGGACTTTCATATGAAGAAAGACTGGATAGACTCGGCTTGTACTCGCTAGAATTTAGAAGATTGAGGGTGATCTTATAGAAACTTACAATATTCTTAAGCGGTTGTACAGGCTAGATGCAGGAAGATTGTTCCCGATGTTGGGAAAGTCCAGAACAAGGGGTCACAATTTAAGGATAAGGGGGAAGTCTTTTAGTTCCGAGATGAGAAAATCATTTTTCACACAATCTGTGGAATCTGTGGAATACTCTGCCACAGAAAAATAGTTGAGGCCAGTTCATTGGCTATATTTAAGAGGGAGTTAGATGTGGCCCTTGTGGCTAAAGAGATCAGGGGGTATGGAGAGAAGGCAGGTACAGGATACTGAGTTGGATGACCAGCCATGATCATAATGAATGGCGGTGCAGGCTCGAAGGTTCGAATGGCCTACTCCTGCACCTATTTCTATGTTTCTTTGTTTCTATGTCCCCTGCTCTTAGTGGGAATACTTTAACCTCCACGCGTCCCAGGAGCAGTGCGCCAATAACGCATATATGGGAAAAGACCGACTTGTTCCTTCACCGTCCCCGGTCATCACACGTCGGTAAGGAACTGTCTTCGAGTTGATCTGCCAAGCAGAGGTGGTTTCATCATCCCCACGGGTTTTGCTTCTTCATTCAGGTATTTTACCCTTTTGGCTAGATTCTCTCCAAAAAGCAGATTAGGCAATTGAATATTAGATGGTTTACAGAGCCCGGCAAACTTAGGGTGAATGTTAGGTCTTATAGCACTTTTACGAATACAGTTTATTTCAAAGTGCGCACTACACATGAGTGCTAAGGCCTGTGTAATGCAGACACTTGCTCCTCATCCAGGCCTCCGGCGAAGGCCGTCATGCACGACCCCAGCAATTTCAACATCCGTTGTAATTTCATTTCTTATACGCGTACTGCAATGCCCCAAATAGCCCCATATTACATTATTCACCGCTGGGACTGCTAGCAGTGCGCAATTCTGCGGGTTTCATATTTTTGACAGTCTCATCCATGGTCAATTCCTGGAGCTGATGGGAGAGCAAGTAATTTATAATCATTGCTAATTCATTTCCCAATGGTTCCCATGTTAGTCTGGGAACAGCATTTTTTGTGCCAGACCTGATATTTTTGGCTCTGTATTTGGACTCTTGTCCTCATATGATTCGTCATCTGAATCTTGCTGTTCCTCCTCATGTTGGGGGAGGACTGGCATCCCTGCTTCAGGTGTTTCTAGCGCTGGCTCTCCCATAGGCCTACGCATAGTAAACCCTTTACCAGATGCTCCCCGCGCGGGCTCTCCTGTAGGCCCACGCATAGGCAGCCCTCTTTCAGGTGCTGCTGGAGCTGGTTCTCCTGTAGGCCAACGCTTATACTATCTTCCTTCAGACATTGTTGGCGCTGGCTCTCCTGTAGGCCAACGCATAGATTGTCTCTGTTCAGGCATTGCCGGCGCTGGCTCTCCTGTAGGCCAACGCTGTGCCCGACACATCCAAGGCACTCCTTGCGCTGGCTCTCCCGTAGGCCAACGCGGGCTGAATTCCTCCTGAAGTGGGTCTTGATAAATCATCATCCCCATGAGGAATTCTAGACTAGCGACTCGAGCAGCCATAACATCTGCCTGAGGCGGGTTAACCTTCGGGTCTGACTCCTCAGAGTCTACTGGCCGCACGGACTTTTGCCCGGCCTTGCGCCCTGATGGCGCTGCAACGGTACTTTCTACCGCATCTGGAGTTAATGGCCTCGCTCCCACTGACTCCTCAAACGGGCGTCTGCTACCCTCAGACCAGCGGTCTTCTTGAGGTTTACCTGCGGTACGCCTCCTCCCTTTACGCCCTCTCTCCCGATACTAACTTGTGTTGTCCCACAACTACAAGTCTACTCGGAGGAAAGCGACGTGAAAACGAAAGTGAAAACCACTTACCTTCAGGCTTTTACACCTACCGCTTGGAGGACCTCTGCTCCTCCACACACGGTCGCTGCGCTATGCGTCTGACGATGTGACCGCGCGTGCGGCTGACGGGGTCTTCTTCACGTAGTCACTCACGTGACTCCGAAGTAAAATTATAGTTTTATTGGCATCTACAAATTGTCTCTAGTATGGAGATGTGCTAGTCTGTTATAGTTGGTCAGCTTCGATTCGGTAGTCCGAACGCTTTTTTCCGCGCTGTTTAAACTACACTAGACTAGGATAGAGCGTGAAACCAGGTCCTTTGGTCCACAGAGTCCCGCCGAACAACGATCATCGCGTACATAGCACTATCTCTGATTTTTCTTTTTTTTTTGTGTTTTTGGAAGGAATTCTGTCCCTGATTTATGTATTGGTCTTTATAACCTATTTTTTTTAAATTCTGATTATATGTTTTCTATAAATCTCTGTATGGTGTCCTTGAGACCTCGGTATAAGGCGCCCGTAAATAAAATCCATTATTATTATTATTATTATTATTAGGGTCAATTTACGATTTTTTACCGGAAACAGTTAACGTGCAAACCTGTAAGTCTTTGGAATGTGGAAGGAATCCGAAGTACACAGAGGAGACCTACGCGGTCACAGGGAGAATGTATAAACTGCGTACAGATCGAACACGTATCTCTGCGTTGTAAGGCAGCAACTCTACCGCTCCACAACCATGCGGCCAGGATAGGTGGTGGTGGGGAATAGGAGGATGAGGGAGAGGAGGGAGGGAGGGAGAAGGGAATGTAATGGGCGAGGCAAGGGACGATGAGGTAGTGTAGGGTGTAGGTTGGTGGACGAGGGGAGTGGACGAGGAGCAGGATGATGAGGGGAGGAGGAGTGAGGTAGAAGGGGAGGAAGCGGATCAGATATTAAGGGCGTGGGGAGGAGTTGACGAGGAGCAAAGACAATGGGAGGGGGACGGGTAGGGGGGGGATGCGGTGGGAGGAGGGAGAAGGATCAAGCGAAAAGAGAGGAACAGGGAGAGTCAGAGGCGAGCGAGGGATCTACATAGGGAGGTAGAAGGAAGGGAGTGGAGGGGAATGGAGAGGAGGAGAAGGGGATAGGAGGCAGAATAGGAATGGGATGAGGGTTAGATGGCGTAGAGGAGGGGAGGCAGGGGAGGGGGGGTCGTTGAAGCAGTAGGAGGTGTGAGAGACGGGAGAAGGGAAGAGGATCCGGAGGAGAGGAGTCAGGAGGCAAAGACGTGGGAGGAGAGGGAAGGAGAGGGAAGGAGGAGGCCTTTGAGCGGTAGGAGCGCAGTGATTTCAGTTTAGTTTTAGACATACAGCGCGGAACAGGCCGGGCGGCCCACTGATTCCGCGCCGACCAGCGATATTAACACTACCCTGCACACACTATGAACAATTTTCACATACCAAGCCAATTAACCGAAGATCTCGGATAAAACCCACGCTGCCACGGGGAGAACGCATACATTCCGTACAGACAAGCTGCAAGCACTCTAAGGCAGCAAATCTATAGTAGAGCCACCATGCCGCAGAGAAAAAAAAGGGGGGGGTGTGGGTGGAAGGAGGAATGAGTGGAGGGGGAGGCAATTGTATGAGGAAGAGGCTCTCTCTCTGTCTCTCTCATCAGGTCGTGAGCTTGAAACTTTTTAAATTACATGGAAATGTATGTTCATTTTTGGCGGAGATGGATACGTATTTAATTTTACTTTTCAGTTGTAGAGATACAGCGCGGAAACAAGTCATTCGGCCCATCGAGTCCGCACCGGCCAGCGATCCCCGTACGATAGCGCCATTCTACGCACGCTAGGGACAATTTACTATTTAACCAAAGCCAATTAACCTACAAATCTGTACATCATTGGATCGTGGGAAGAAACCGAATATCTCGGAGAAAACCCACGCATGTTACTGGGAGAATGTACAGACCCCCATACAGACCCGTGTTTCTGACGCTGTGAGGCAGCACCTCTACCACTACTCCACCGTGGCGCCTCGTTAATTATACGCTGGGACTAAAGGGTTACTGGACATAAAACAAAATGCGGAGTTGAGGTTAGGCAAAATGCAGATTAGTGTCAAACTGCGGGAAAACGGGCCATTCATATAGGATGGTTTTACAGGATGGAAGCAGGACTTTCGGCCCAAATTACCCATACCTGCCAACATGTCCCATCTACACCAGTTCTCTTGTCTGTGTTTGGCATATCCTATCAAACATGTCCAATGCCCTTACCTGTCTAAATGTTACTTAAATGTCGCGACAGTACCTGCCTCGTGCGGCAGCTCGTTCCACGCACCCACCGTCCTTTGTGTGAAAAGGTTACCCCTCCGGTTGATATTACATATTTCCCCTTCACCTGAACCCTACCTCCCTTACCGCTTCACTCCTCACGCCCTTCCTCCACCGTTAACTGTCATAGATTAGATTAGATAGCCCTTTATTGTCATTCAGACCGATGTCTGAACGAAATTACAACAGTCATACATAAAACAACAATAAACACATATTAACATCCACCACAGTGAGTCCACCCAACATCTCCTCACTGTGATGGAGGCAAAAGTCTTAGGTCTGCAGTCTCTTCCCTCCTCTTCTCCATCTGCGCTGAGGCGATACCCCCCCGGGCGATGTTTCCCGCGGCTCAAACACCGCGGCCCGGGATGGTCGAAGCTGCCGCCCACCAGTCCTGCAGACGCAGCCGCTGGCCCGCGGCCGAACCCCGGACTCAGGCCACCACCGCCAGAACACCGTCCCAGCCACCCTCACGTGAGTACCGTGCCGTCTTCAGCCTCGGGCTGGGCCGCCCCGACATGGGCGCCGAACCTCCACCGAGCCGGGCCGCTCCGACACGGGCGCCGAACCTCCCCCGGGCCGGGCCGCTCCGACATGGGCGCCGAACCTTCCCCGGGCCGGGCCGCTCCGACATGGGCGTCGCTTCTTCCCCGGGCCGGGCCGCCCCGACTTGGGCGCCGAACCTCCCCCGGGCCAGGCCGCTCCGACATGGGCGTCGCTTCTCCCTCCGGCCGGGCTGCCCCGACTTGGGCGTCGCTTCTTCCCCGGGCCGGGCCGCTCCGACTTGGGCGCTCATGGGAGCACTGTTCCAGCCCTGAGCCGGACCACCCTCACGGGAGCGAGCTTAGGGCGAGTCCTGACGGGCTCTGCCTCCGGAGCTTCGAGGTCGCCACCTCCATTAGGCCTCAGCGCAGACGGAGGCAGAGAAGGGGAATATGACAAAAAGTCGCAACCCCCCCGCAGGAAGAGACTGCAAACCCCGTTACAACCTCCACCCACCCAAAACACGAACTAAAAACCAAAAACTAGACTATCCAAAACGAAATAAACAACACAAAAAACACAAACAAACAGGACTGCCGATGAGCCGCTGCAGCCAGTTGCCATTGAGTTATACGGCAAGAGGCACATCGTCCATTCTGACTAACGTCCCTTCCTCGTCCAACGGTGTTTCATACTACTGAGGAAGATTGCTCAAGAATCCAGCATTTGCAGTCTCTTATGTTTCCTATCCGGACAGCCTCCCCCTTCACCCTAACAATGAGCGCTATTCCTGAACTCTCGCGATCTCACCGTTCAAACCTCCCACTTGCCGGATGCCTGTCCACCTGGAAGATATCACACCAACACACCTACTTCATTACAAGATTTAGGAGGCTCGGCATGTCCCCAACAACTCTCATCAACGTCCACAGATGCAGCGAAAACAGAGCCTGTTATGGGGATGCACCACAGCTTGATTTGGGACCAGCTCCATCCAAGACGCAAGAACTGCAGAGAGTTGTGGACGTAATCCAGATCATTACGCAAACCGACCTCCCTTCCATTGACTCAATTTGTATCTCACGCTGCCGCGACAAGGCTAGCAGCATAATCAAGGACCAGTGTCGCCTCGGTTAACCCTCCGCTCTCACATCGGGCAAGAGTTGCAGAAGTGTGAAAACGCACACCATTAAATGAAATCAATGTAAGGGAGGTTGATTTCACTGCAATTCACCGCAATTCCTTGCGGTCTTGGGTGGAGCTGTTCCCAAACCAAGTTGTGATACATCCTGATAAAATGTTTTTCATGGTGCATCAGTAGAAGTTGGTGAGATTTGCTCGGGATATGCTTGGGAAGGGACACGGGGAGGGGTTAAAGTGAAGAATAACAGTGAAATGGGGCACTGGGCTTGGGAACTGAGCGTATGGGGGATAGTACGTCGTGACTGGGGAGGTGCGAGATGTTGGGAGAAAAGACAGGTGGGAGGGAGCGTCGCATGTCGAGACCTCCTCTCTATCTTCTGTGTTTCTCAAAATTCCAGTTTTCACTGTTTCTCGTGCCCAACTAGCAACTTTCAATAGTTCAATGGTTCTTTATTATCGCGCGACCCAAGGTACCGTGAGATTCTTTTTTTGCTTGTGGCTCAGTAACATTATTGCCATATATAAGTGCAATCCCCGATTAAGTATAGAATGCATTGAAACAGCCCATTGAGTCTATATGCAAAGCCAACTGTCCCTTTGGGCTTTATGGACAACATTATCACCTTCCCTTGTAAACACCGGAGATGCAACAGCTGTCCCTATACCTCGCCCCTCAACTCTATCCAGGGGTCCTGACAGTCCTTCCTTGTGAGGCAAAAGTTCACTTGCACCTCCTCCAACCTTATCTACTATATCCGCGGTTCCAATTGAGGACTCCTATATATCGTTGTGACCGAGCTGCAGACTGGGCGATCTTCTCGCTGAACACCTCCGCCAGTCCACCTTGGCCTACGTGACCCCCCCCCCTTTGCCAAAGACTTCAACTCCCCTGCCCATTCCCACCATTGACCTTTCAGTCCTGGGCCTCCTCCATTGTCAGAGTGAGGACAAATGGAAATTGGAGGAATGGTACCTCGTTTTTCGCTTGGGCAGCGTACAACCCAGCGGTATGAATATTAATGTCTCTAACTTCAGGTAACTCTTGCTTGCCCTCTATCCCGTCCCTCCGCCACCCGAGTCGCCCTACTAGTTTCATTGTCATCCTGTTGAGTTTCCGTCTGTATCATTCGTTATCACCTAACCCACAGCAGACAATGGACCATTTCCGGCTCCACCTTTCCTTGAACGTCGTTGCTTTTTGCATGTCTATCATTCATTTGTTCTATATCTCTCTAAATCACCGTCTGTATTTCTCATTTCCCTTTCCCCTGACTCTGAGTCTGAAGAATGATCTCGACGTGAACCGTCACCTGATCATTTTCTCCAGAGACGCTGTCTGGCCCGCTGAGTTAATTCGACTTTTTGTGTCCAACATCATTGAGTTGCTGTGCTACATTAAAATCTTTGCGAAGAACGACCCAGTCTCACCGTTCTTACACAATGTTGATTTATGTTCATTTGCTTCATTTGGTCCCAAGAGGCGATTCACTGGAGTGTTGGGTTCCTTTTGCGTAATCTCAATAACTATATATTCTTTGAAAACGACAATCTGATTGGTGCATTCTCCGAGGCTGCTACCAAACCTCCTTAGTCTTCAGTCCCGCCCGCATATAGACACACAAGGAGCTGTTCTTGTGCACTCTGCTCTTCGGTTTCGCCACGTTTCCCAACCGACACTCCGGCACAGACTAGGTCCGAAAATGGGAGACCTGGTATTCCTCTTGGTCCAAGACGTGTTCTACCATTCGCTGGCTGTTGTCGGGGTGACCGGTAGGTGAGAGAAGGGCGGACTCACCTAACCAGAGACGTTCTGCTTAAAAACGGGCTGCCTGTGTTGGATTTATGTGTGGGCGTCGTGAAAATATTAGTGTATACGTGGGTGTAGATTTGTGAAGGAATAATGTGCCTGTGTCACTGTGTACGACTGTGTATCTTTAAACCAAAAACTGCGGGTTTCATGTGCAGAAAGGAACTGCAGATGCTGGTATGCACCGAAGAGACACAAAATGCTGGAGTAACTCAACAGGTCAGGTAGCATCTGTGGAGGAAAGGAATTTGTGATGTTTCGGGTCGAGACCCTTCTTCATATTTGGCTCAATATTTCTGTGTGTATGTTGGACCGTGTGAGTTTGAGGGCGGCACGGTGGCGTGGTAGTAGAATTGCTGCCTTTCAGCGACAGCCACCCTGGTTCGATCCTTACCACGGGCACTGTCCGTACGGAGTTTGCACTTTCTCCCCGTGACTGCATGGGTTTTATCCGGGTGCTCCGTTACACTCCAAAGACGTGCAGGTTTGTACGTTAATTGCCTTTCGTAAATTGTAAATTGTGACTACTGTGTAGGATTGTGCTAGTGTACGGGGTGATCGCTGGACGGCGCGGATGCGGTGGGCCGAATGACATGTTTCCACGCTCTATGTTTAGTCTAGTGTAGTTTAAAGAGCGCGGAAATAGGCGCTATTTGCAGATACCGATACAAATATTTCTTTAGGGTGTGAAGGGAAACCGGTGCATCCGGGGAAAACCCAAGCGTGCATTATGGTTAGAGTTACGTTCACGGGAAGAACGCACAAACTTCGAACAACACCCGTGGTCAGGTTCGTACCCGGGTCTCCGGCGATGTAAGGCAGCAACTCCACCGCTGCACCACCGTGCCCCTCTGCTGATAATGATTGAGTCCAGGAAGGATGAATGGATTCAGTAAAGATGAAAATACGTCGTCAAGAATCAATAGAGTCAAGAGTAATGTCCTGTTATATTTGCCGAAACTGAGAAGGAAATGATTAATTGCCGCTTCGCTGAACCTTCAGTAAGGACATTGAAGAGCAGAGTCTCAGTGACAGAAAGAATAGGAGATGGGATAATATCCATTAACTGCACAGTTAGCTTACTGTTAGAACAGTGGGCATTGAGGTCTGGGTGATGGAGGGTTTGGACAAAGGGATATTATCCGTTTCGTTTAGTTTAGAGATACAGCAAGGACACAGGCCCATCGGCCCACCGCGTCCGCGCCGACCAGCGATCGCCCATGCACTAGTTCAATGTTATCCCAGTTTGGCATCCCACACAGTCGGGGCCATTAACTAGTGGCCAATTAAACTGCAAACCTTCACTTCTTTGGAATGTAGGAGGAAACCGGAGCACCCCAACACAACCCAAGCAAATCATGGGGAGAACGTACGAACTCCGTACAGACAGCACAGCACCCGTATTCAGGGTGGAACCCGGGTCTCTTGCGCTGTAAGGCAGCAGCTCTACCGTTGCGCCACGGTGACGCTTAACTGATAAACATATTTAACCGTGGAGACCATTAAAGGTTGGAGAGCATGGATCAAATCCGAGCAATGTGCTTGTTAACATAATGGGAAATCACCGCTTGGCAAAAAGCTTTAGAAAACCGAGAACAGCTGTGTAATTGTAGGATTTGGCTATTGGAATTGGTATTGCTTTGTGATTGCCACGTGTACCGAGATATCGTTAAACACGTTTATTGCTGAGCCTGAATACAATCAAGCCATACAAAAAAAATACCAGCATGCATTGAGTGTACAGCGTTTACAGTGGCTTGGATAGAGTGTGTGTGGTCAGGATGTTTCCACTAGTGGGAGAGCCTGGGACTAGAGGTCATAGCATCAGAATTTAAGGACGTTCCTTTTGGAAGGAGAAGATGAGGAATTTATTTAGTCAGAGGGTGGTGAATATGTGGAATTATTTGCCACAGGAGGCTGTGGAGGCCAAGTCAATGGATATCTGGAATGCAAAGATAGATAGATTCTTGATTAGTACGGGTGTCATGCGTTACATGGAGAAGGCAGGAGAATGCTGCAAGGAGGGAAATACAAAACGGCAATGATTCAATGGCGGGTAGAATTGATGGGCCGAATGGTCTAATTCTGCTCGTATCACATATGACCTGATGACAATATATAAAATATAGTGCACTGTGTTATAGTGTTACAATTACAGAGACTAGTACAAGGTCCGCAGTTAGGTTCATTAGAATCGTGGGACCGCATGGGGCGGCACGGTGTGCAATGGGGGCAGCACCGGAGACCCTGGTTCGATCCCAACTACAGGTGCTTGCCTGTACAGAGTTTGTATGTGCTCCCGTGACCTGCGTGGGTTTTCTCCGTGATCTTTGGTTTTCTCCCACATTCTAAAGTCGTATAGTAATGTAGTTGAATTGACGTGGCATAAATGCAAATTGTCCGAAGAGTGTGCAGGATTGTGTTAATGTGCGGGAATCGCTGGTCGCTGCGTACTCTGTGGGCCGAAGGCTTGGTACCTTGCTCTATCTCTAGACTTAACTAAACTAAACATCAGGTCCACACACTAACTTAAGAGTGGAGAGTTCAATGGCATTATAGCAACGAGCTGTTCCTGTATGCTTTCTACACTCTTACATTTTCTGCCCGACGGGAGAGGAAAGGGGGTGCCTGGGATGGAAAAGGTCCATGAATGTTTCAGCTGCTTTCCAGGGGAATATGAATTAAATGGGTGGGAGGTGAGGGGGAGGGGGTAAGTGGTTTGTGTGGTGGACTGCACGACGTCCACAAATCTGCAATTTCAGTCAGTCTGGGGCAGAGCTGTTGCCATACCAAACTGCGACCTATTCCAATTCGATCCTTTCTCCGATGAATCTGGTGAAGCAAAGAAGTATCATTGGAGAGATCCCGAACTTCCTTCGTATTCTGAGGAGCGAGAGTCGCCCGTCTGCTTTCTTGGCGCTGGTCAATGTGGTTATTGAGTCAATGTTAAAGCATGTAAACAGGCCCTTCGACCCAATTGGACTACACCGGCCAAAATCCCATCTACACTAGTCCCATCTGCCAGCGTTTGCCCCATATCGCTCTAAACCTGTCCTATCCATGTACCTGTACAGATGTTTCTTAAACGTTACGATACTACCTGCCTCAACTACCTCCTCCGGCAGCTCGTTGCATGCACTCATCCTTTGTGAGAAAAAGTTACCCCTGAGGTTCCTATTAAATCCTCCCACGCCCCCCACACCCTCAGCTTAAAGCTATCTGTTCTGGTGTTGGATTCTCACTCTGGGCAAGGGGCTATATGCGTCTATCAGATATATTTGCCGAGTGCGCTGGTTGACCACTCTATCTACATGGTATGTCACTTCAAACGAACAATGTTCCTGTACTAAATCCCTGTCCTCTACAACACTCCCCTGGAGCCCTACGGTTCACTCTGCAGGATCCGCCCATGTTAGTGCTCCCAAAATACAACACCTCGCATTTATCTTTATGAATGTGATTGGTCCAGGACAACTTGGTGATGATGTCTACGCCCACATACTTGAAGCACTCGACCATCACTCCATAAGGTCACAGCGCAGCCTCCTACGTTCCAGTGAGAAACAACACACCCATCCAACTCTCGTTATAACTAAAGCTCTCCGCTCTCTCTAATGAATGGGCCGAGATGGTGCGAGATGCACAATTTCCTCCCACTTTCACGCAACAATGTACCTGCACTCCGAGATCCATCTGCTCTACAACACACCCTATCTACCTGTGACGCCACTTTCAAGCAACTATGTACCTGCACTCCTAGATACCTATGCTTTACAACACACCCTATCTACCTGTGACACCACTTTAAAGCAACGATGTACATGCACTGCTAGATCCCTCTGCTTTACAACGCACCCTATCTACCCGTGAGCCATATAACCATATAACAATTACAGCACGGAACAGGCCATCTCGACCCTTCTAGTCCGTGCCGAACACGTATTCTCCCAAAGTCCCATATACCTGCGCTCAGACCATAACCCTCCATTCCTTTCCCGTCCATATAACTATCCAATTTATTTTAAATGATAAAAACGAACCTGCCTCCACCACCTTCACTGAAGCTCATTCCACACAGCCACCACTCTGTGAGTAAAGAAGTCCCCCCTCATGTTAACCCTAAACTTCTGTCCTTAATTCTCAAGTCATGTCCCACTTGTTTGAATTTTCCCTACTCTCAGTGGGAAAAGCTTATCCACGTCAACTCTGTCTATCCCTCTAATCATTTTAAAGACCTCTATCAAGTCCCCCTTAAACTTCTGCGCTCCAAATGATAAAGCCCTAACTTGTTCATCCTTTCTCTGTAACCTAGTTGCTCAAACCCAGGCAACATTCTAGTAAATCTCCTCTGTACTCTCTCTATTTTGTTGACCTATCCTTCCTATAATTAGGCGACCAAAATTGGTACACCATACTCCAGAATTGGCCTCACCAATGCCTTGTACAATTTTAACATTACATCCCAACTTCTATACTCAATGCTATGATTTATAAAGCCGCTACTTCCAAGCAACTATGTACCTGCATTGTTACATCGCTCTGCTCTAAAATACTTTCCATTGCCCTGCCATGCGCTTTAAATGTCCTGGCCCGGTTTGACTTCCCAAAATGCAAGACCTCCCACTTATCTGCATATACTCCATTAACTGTTTCTCGGCCAACGTGCACAACTGATTAAGCTCCTGCTGTTATTTTAGTTTAGTTTAACTTGGAGATAGAGTGTAGAAACATGCAGTTCGACCCACCGAGTCCGCTCCGACCAGCGCTCCCCGCCCACTAACATAGAAACATAGAAAATAGGTGCAGGAGTAGGCCATTCGGCCCTTTGAGCCTGCACCGCCATTCAATATGATCATGGCTGATCATCCAACTCAGTACCCTGTACCTGCCTTCTCTGCATACCCCCTGATCCATTTAGCCACAAGGGCCACATCTAACTCCCTCTTAAAGATAGCCAATGAACTGCCCTCAACTACCTTCTGTGGCAGAGAATTCCAGAGATTCACCACTCTCTGTGTGAAAAATGTTTTTCTCATCTCGGTCCAAAAAGATTTCCCTTAATCCTTAAACCGTACCCCATTGTTCTGGACTTCCCCAACGTCGGGAACAATCTCCTGCATCTAGACTGTCCAACCACTTAAGGATTTTGTAAGTTTATCAATCTTCTAAATTCTACCGAGTACGAGACGATTCTATCCAGTCTGTCTTCATATGGAAGTCCTGACATCCCAGGAATCAGTCTGGTCAACCTTCTCTGTACACTCTCTATGGCAAGAATGTCTTTCTCAAATTTGGAGACCAAAACTGCACGCAATACTCCAGGTGTGGTCTCACCAAGACCCGGTACAACTGCAGAAGAACCTCCCTGCTCCTATACTCAAATACTTTTGCTATGAATGCTAACATACCATTCGCTTTCTACACTTCCTGCTGCACCTGCATGCCTACTTTCAATGACTGGTGTACCACACGACACCCAGGTCTCGTTGCATCTCCCCTTTTCCTAATTGGCCACCATTTAGATAATAATCTACTTTCCTGTTTTTGCCACCAAAGTGGATAACCTCACATTTATCCACATTATACTGAATCTGCATGCATTTGCTCACTGACCCAGCCTATCAAAGTCACCTTGCAAGCCTCCTAGCATCCTCCTCACTGCTAACACTGCCCCCAGCTTCGAGTCAATCCTCAAACTTGGAGATGTTGCATTCAATTCCCTCGTCCAAATAGCATTAATATATATTGTAAATAGCTGGGGGTCCCAGCACTGAGCCTTGCCGTACCCCACTAGTCACTGCCTGCCATTCAGTAAAGGACCCGTTTACTCCTACTCCTTGCTTCCTCATTGCCGGCCAGTCCCTCTATCCACATCAATACTGAACCCCCATACCGTGTGCTTTAAGTTTGTATACTTATCTCTTATGTGGGACCTTGTCGAAACCTTCTGAAAGTCCAGATATAACACATCCACTGGTCCTCCCTTATCCACTCTACTAGTTACATCCTCGAAAAATTCTATGATTCGTCAGACATGATTTTACCTTTCGTAAATCAATGCTGACTTCTCCAATGATTTCACCACTTTCCAAATGTGCTGCAATCCCATCTGTAATAACTGACTCTAGCAGTTTCACCACTACCGACTGTTAGACTAAGTGGTCTGTAATACCCCGTTTTCTCTCTGCCTCCCTTTTAAAAAGTGGGGTTACATTAGCTACCCTCCAATCCTCAGGAACTACTCCAGAATCTAAAGAGTTTTGAAAAATTATCACTAATGCATCCACTATTTACTGGGGCTACTTCCTTAAGTACTCTGGGATGCTGCCTATCTGGCTCTGGGGATTGATCGGCCTTTAATCCATTCAATTTACCGTACACCACTGCCCGGCTAACCTGGATTTCACTCAGTTCCTCCATCTCATTTGATCCCCGCTACCCTGCTATTTCAGGCTCCTCTCGCTTCCATTTCAGGATATCTTGGACACTTTCAGACACATCCAGACTCTGACACCAGGAAGGCAAACTGCCATCCGGGTCTCCTGACTGCGTCCACAGAATCGCCTATCTGATCCCTAACTATAGATTCCCCTATTACTAATGCCCTCCTCTTCTTTTCCTTACCCTTCTGAGCAACAGGGCCGCTCTCTGTACCGGAGGGCCGGCCGCTGATGCTACCCCAGGTAGGCTGTTCCCCCCAAAATGACACAAACAGGAGTACTTATTGGTTAAGGTGTACAACCACCGGGGTACTCTCTAGTCCCTGCCTCTGCCCCTTGCCCCTCCTAACCGTGACCCACTTGCCTGCCCCCTGTTCTCTTGGAGTGACCACCTCTCTGTAACTCCTCTCTATGACTTCATCGCTCTCCCTGACCAAACGGAGGTCATCGAGCTGCTGCTCCAGGTTCCTAATACGGTCCCTTAGGAGCCCCATCTGAATGCACCTGGGGCAGATGTGGACGTCTGGAAGGCTATAAGACTCCTTGACCTTCCACATCTGACATCCAGAAGAGTAAACTGCCCTGGCCCTCATACTCCCCCTTACCCTGGATACAATACAAAGTGCAATACAATACAATACAAACTGCTGGAAGAAATCAGCAGGGATCTGACTCCCAATCAGTTGCTCCCTCATGTCCACTTCCACCAATCAGCGGCTTCCTCAAGCCCACTTGTTTTGAAATGCGAATGAATGTTGGGACGTTTGAACGTTACAGATTTGTGCTCCTCCTCCCACTGCAACCGCTCCAACGGCTCCTGGGCCTCTGTAAAGCAAAGCCCCGCGATCGAGTTTTAAACTCACCGCTCGGACGTTGCTCCTCCCACTGCAACCGCTCCAACGGCTCCTGGACATCTGTAACTTTTTCTACACACACTGGGGACAATTCACAACATTACCTAAGCTAATTTATCTGTTTATCCTGGAGTGATGGATGAAATCGACAACCCTTGGAAATACCCACGCAGATCACGGGGAGAACGTGAAAACTCCATACAAACAGAGCCCGTGGTCAGAATTTAACCCGGATCTCTGACGCCGTGAAGCACCAGCTCTACTCTTACGTCACCGCGCAGCCTCTAACCTTTGCCATAACCTTATTTTCTATCTACAATACCACCTGTTTAAGTGTCATCTGTAGACTCGCTAATCTTGTGCATCACACCTTACCTTGGGAACAGTCTTTATCCAGACCGCGAACACATTGCAGCGAATTGTGGACGCAGCGCAAAACCTTCACACAAACCAATCTCTCTTCCATTGACTCCATCTACACCTCACCTTGCCCTCGGCAAGTCCAGCGCATAATCAAGGCGAGTCTCACCCCTGGCCGCTACCTCTTCTCCCCTCTCCATCAGGCAAATATATAGAAGTGTGAAAATGCACACATCCAGATTCAGGGACAGTTTCTTCCCAGCTGTTATCAGGCAAATGAATCATCCTACCACAACCCAGAGAGCAATGCTAAACTACTAACTACCTCAAATCCTTGGTCGGACATTGCTGACTACATAGCATGCAACAAAAGATTTTTACTGTAATTCGGTAAACGCGACAATACACTAAACTGAACGTACAACATGATGTACGACAACAAAGAGTGTTTTCGTGGCAACTGTAAATGTAAACTGACTGTTCTATATTATATTGCACTCTCCGAGGATTGTGCCGAGATGTTTGGACGCCGACCAATCACACTTTTTTTCCCTCCGCTTTTCCGCAGCGAATGTCATCACCATCGTGATCCTGTGCCGAGGGAGCTGCGGCCTCGCCGGCTGCACGGTCCGGTACCTGGTGTCCATGGCCGGGGCGGACCTGCTGGTCATCATCTTCTGCGTGGTCCTCAACCACCTAGTCTTGCTCTACTTCCCCTACTCCGTCCTCCTACACTACCGCGTCTGCGCACCTCAACGGCATCGTGAATGCGGCTGCGGTGGACCTCCTCCGTCTGGCTCACCGTGGCTTTCACCTTCGACCGCTTCGTCGCCATTTGCTGCCCGCGAATCAAGCTCCGTTACTGCACGGAAAAAACGGCGGCCCCGGGTGGTCACCACCTTGTGCGCTGTCAGCTACCTGCGAAATATCCCACGATTTTTCACCTACGAACTCGCCCCTAGCCCCGGCCCGTTCCCTATATGTCGGCTTCGAAACGTGTGTTCAAAGTCCCTTTGGGCCGTGTACATGTGGTCGGGACGGTGCTAACCCCTCTCATGTCCCTACGTGGGTATTCTGTTGCTCAACGCTCTGACCGTCCGTCACATCTTGGTGACGAGCAGGGCTCGCACTGGGGGTTCCGCGGAACCGGAGGCGGTCGGTCAACAGTGGACACCGAGATGGAGAACAGGAGAGGTCCATGGTCCTTGTTCTCCTCTTCGC
The DNA here is from genome assembly GCA_038087875.1 of Malacoraja senta. Classification (NCBI taxonomy): domain Eukaryota; kingdom Metazoa; phylum Chordata; class Chondrichthyes; order Rajiformes; family Rajidae; genus Malacoraja; species Malacoraja senta. Next base: position 921,406 of record JAXLNO010002317.1, read on the forward strand.
CAGCTCGTGCAGCTTCTGTGGTACTTGGATCCCAGGGTAGTGACTTTGTATAACAGGAGATCCTTCTGGAGATACGCCCAACCTCAAAGTTAGCCCAGGTGGGAGCCATGCTGATGTACTCAACTCTTGCAGCAACACCTGTATCTACGCCCTGACCCAGGCCAAGTTCAGGGAGCAGGTGTATGAGGTTCTTACCTTTCCCTTCTGCCGGTTGCTGAAGTTCCTCTCGGACTCAGTGCCCAAGCGTGGACTCCGCCCGCGACACTGACCCCGATGGCCTGATATCTGCCCGGACACAACTGGCTTGCCTCAACCAATAGTTGCAGTGACGCAGCGGTGTTGATGCCTTACTGGCCAGAGACCATGGATCCTGACGACGGATGCTTCTCTGTACGGAGTTTGTACGTTCACCGCGTGACCTGCGTGGGTTTTCTCCGTGTGCTCCGATTTCCTCCCACACTCCATAGATGTGCAGGTTTGTAGGTTAATGGGTTTGGCAAAATTGTAAATTGTCCCCGGTGTGTGTAGAATAGTGTGAATGTGCGGGAATCGCTGGTCGGCAAAGGGCATGTTTCTGCACTGCATCTCTAAATAAAGTTAAACTAAACAACGGCTGCCGATTTGGAAAATGTACCACGTGTTAATACCAAAAACACCGGAAAGAGTTTGGAGGAAGACTGAGAGCGAAGGACAGGATATCCGGTATATCTAGTTTTGTTTATTATTGTCACGCATACCGAGAGACAGTGGAAGATGTTTATTGAATGCCGTCGGATAAAAAAATGCTATACGTGATTACAATCAAGCCGTCCACAGGGGATAGATACAGGTAAAGGGTGCAGCATATAGTGTACGTGCTAATAACTAAAATACTGGAAAATTTGGAGGAAGTGTTAGCGAATAGCTAAAATATCGATGTATACTGGAAAGCTGTTTTCGCCTGCTATCCCATAAAAGACAATGTAAAATAAGATTATAATCAAGCCGTCGACAAAGATATAGGATAAAAGGTATAGCGATTAGTGCAAGATAAAGTCCGATAAAGTGCAATTAAAGATAACTCAAAGGCCAAGCCCCCCCCCCCCCCAGGCGGAGAGAAAACACTAATTTATTGGGGTAACATTGTCAAAAGCGCTTCTGATGCTGTGAGTTATAACATCTACCTCCTCCCACGGCAGCACCGACCACAGTTGAGTCGGCGTAGAAAGTGCGATTCAGATGGAAGCTGCCTGCTTCATTGTTAACGCGCCAAGCATTCCCCACTGCCACCTTACGAACATGCTGCGTCAAGCAATCAAAGCGCCCCTCCAAACGCAACGACCAGCTCCGATTAAGGAAGGACGAGGCGACCGACTGGAACCTGTTCTCCTTTTCCCGTCTGCTCTCAGTGCTGTGTGTGTGTGTGTGTGTGTGTGTGTGTGTGTGTGTGTGTGTGTGTGTGTGTGTATGCGTGTGTGTGTGTGCGCGCGCGCGTGTTTGTGTGTGTGTGTGTGGGTGTGAGAGAGAGAGAGAGATAGAGCGAGAGAGAGAGAGAGAGAGAGAGAGAGAGAGAGAGAGAGAGAGAGAGAGAGAGAGAGAGAGAGAGAGAGAGAGAGAGAGAGAGAGAGAGGGGGGGGGTGAGTGCGGAGCGGAATTAGACCGTTCGGCCCATCAAGCTTACTCCGCCATGCATTCATGCCTGATCAATCACCACCGTCTGACTAAATAAGTTTTTCATCTTCTCCTGCCTTCGACCCATGACATCTGACACACGTACTAATCAAGAATATATATATATATATATATGTCTGCCTTAAATAAATCACCGACCTTTTCTCCACAGCCATCTGTGGCAGTGAATTAGTCAGGTGCTTTTCTCTGTTGTCAAAGTGCAAATGACAATAGCAAAAGCCTAAAAAGAGGCTGAAAGGATAACAGGACATTTGCTTATCTGCAGTGATGGGGAATAGGGCTGTGTTTACTGACCTGTGTTTTACAAAGGTGCATGATTTACAGTTGCTATGAGGCCATTCGGAAGAATGATGAAATGCTTAAATGCCTGCAATGGTAAACATCAAATGAACATTCTATATATAAGGAGTTTATGAATCTTTGTTCCTAGATTGCTCCCAGTGATCACTGTATTTACCCTCACAAATAAAGTCTTCATTGCATTACCCGATCGCTGTGGTGTGTTTTAATGTTTTTTTAACACCATACATCACGTAAACGGGCCCTCCGACCCATTTTGCCCATGCCGCCAAAGTTGCGATATTGGGCCGAACCGATTTACCCGTTTTCGGCCATATCCCTCCCATCGATTCTTATCCATATATGTTCAAATGTCTTTTCAGAAATTCATGTTATAACAGCAGGATTGTGCCGGTCGGCACATCAAGTTTCCTCCGCCGTGGCTGATCTACATTTCCCTCTCAACCCTATAATCCTGTATTCTCTCCATTACGCCTGATAACCGTATTAGTCAAGAGTCCATCAATCTCCGCCTTAAAATTACCCATTGACGGAGTCCACAGCCTTCTATGGCAAATATTTCCAGGAATGATGCAGGAAAAATGTTCACGATGTTGGGGAAGTCCAGAACCAGGGGTCAACGTTTAAGAATAAGGGGTAGGCCATTCAGGACAGAGAAGAGGAAACAGAAATTTCACACAGAGTGTTGTGAACCTGTGGAATTTTACTTCGGAGTCACGTGAGAGACTACGTGAAGAAGACCCCGTCCAGCCGCACACGCGGCATTATCGATCAGACGCATAGCGTTCATGACCGTGTGTGGAGGAGCAGCAGCTCCTCCAGGCGGTGAGTAAAGCAAATTTAAAGTAAAAATCGGACAAGGTAAGTGGTTTCGTTTTTACTTACAGGGCGCTTTTCTTCCCGCTCAGACGTGTTGGCAGAGGTCCACACAAACTCATAATGGAGAAAGGGCGTAGGGGAAGGAGAGGCCAGGGACGCACCGCAGGTAAAAACCCGATGCTAAGGGTAGCGGGCGTCATGAAGAGGAGGCAGTGGCATCGAAGCCCTCAACTCCCGTTATGGTCGAATGTGTCGTTAAACCGCTGGCGGCGGGGCGCAAAGCAGGGCAAAAGTCGGCCCGACCTGTAGACTCGGATGAGTCAGACCCGGAGGTATACCCTCTTGCAGCAGAAAACGTTATGGCTGCAAGGGTCGCCAGTTTAGACCTCCTGATGGGGAATGATTTACAAAGAACCCCACAGGAGGAATCAGGTCGGTGTTGGCCAATGGAGGATACAGCACAGGGTGTGCCTTGGTTGGGACAGGCACAAGGGTGGCCTACAGGAGAGCCATCAGAAATGACTGTGCAAAGTTATTACAGTGGTTGGCCGACAGGAGATCCAGTGCCAGAAATGCCTGAAAAAAGGCAGTATATGTGCTGGCCTACTGAAGAGCCAGTACCAGAAATGTCTCAATAAATACAGTACAAACGTACTTATGTGCCAGCACCGAAAGTTCCTAAAAGGGAAAAATATGAAGCATTGGCCTAGAGTTGAGCCAGCGCCAGCAGCACCTGAAACACGGCTGCCTATCCGTGGGCCTATAAGAGAGCCCGCGCAGGGGGAATATGGCATAGACTTACCTGAAACAGGGGAGCCATAATTTACCCAACCTGAAGAGGAACATCTAGATTCAGAAGATGAATTCTATGAGGATGAGAGCCCATTATCAGAGCTGAAAGTTCCTGGACTAGCACAAAGGTTTGCTGTTCCTAGAATAAAAGGGGAACCTTTGAGGGATGAAATAGCAATGACTATAAATTATCTACTCTCCCATCAGCTCCAGGAAGTAACTATGGATGAGACTATGAAACAGTATGAGCCTCGGAGAATTGTGAATTGCTGACAGTTCCAGCAGTGAATAACTTGATATGGGGTTATTTGCGCATTGGTTTACGCTCACAAGAATTGAAATTGCAACATGTATTGAAATTGCTGGGGTCAGGCATCACGGCATTTGCCAGAGGACTGGATGATGATTTTGTATCAGATTCACAACAAGATGCTTTAGCACTGATGTGTGGTGCGCACTTTGAAATAAATCGTATTCCTAAAAATGCAATAAGACCAAATATTCATCCTAAGTATGCAGGGCTCTGCAAACCAACCAACATACAAATGCCTAAATCTGCTGTTTGGAAAGTTAAAAAAAATTAAAAAAAATAAAACCTGAGTGGTATGATGATGCGACCACCAATGCTGAGCAGAGCAGTGCGAAGGCAGTATCCCTACAGGCGGAATGCTGGTGCTGGAGAAGGAACAAGTCGATCATTCTCGTATGCACGTTGGCGTGCTGCACCAGGGATACGTGGAGGTTACAATATGCCTACCAGAAGGGGACAACAAAGGCCGGTGGCAAACCCCGAGGTAGGGGGTACTGGTCTGTTAAGGAAGCATTGTAGGATTCAAAATTGAGTTCTATCCACATTTGAAGCCTCCAAGACAAGAACATTCAAACTGGTCACGAATTTTCTCAAAAGAAGAGAATAAGTTGATCAAAGGAGAATTAGAAACGTTAACCAAAAAGGGGGTAATAGAGAAGTCAGTAGAACAACACCATCAGTTTGTATCAAATATTTTTCCAAGAACAAGAAAGGATGGTGGATGTAGAATCATATTGGATCTGACAAATCTTAACCTTTATATACAATACAAACATTTCAAAATGGAAACATTTACTAATGCAATTCAGCTAATCACAGAAAATTGTTACATGGCAAGCATAGATCTGCAAGATGCATATTATTCCGTGGCAATGCATGGTAATGATCAAAGATATTTGAAATTTAGATGGATGAGTCAGTTATGGCAATTTAAAGCATTGCCCAATGGTCTGACTTCAGCACCAAGATTATTCACTAAATTGCTCAAACCAATTTAGCTCTGTTAAGAGCTGAGGGCCATGTATTAATGGCTTATTTAGATGATATCCTCATTGTAGGGGACACTTTGGCTGCTGCAAAATTGTCAGTATCCAGAGTCAAATACATTTTGAGAAATTAGGTTTCATTATTCACCTACAAAAATCTAAATTGTTTCCAAGCAAAAAGATTGATTACCTAGGGGTCACAATTAACTTCGAACACATGGTAATCACTTTGCCAAAAGATACAAAGCTGCAGTTAATTGAAGGTTGCATACAACTCATTAACGTGGACACACCTTCAATTAGAGAAGTGGCAAGCTTGCTAGGCAAATTAATTGCAGGGTTTCCAGCGGTCACGTTTGGACCATTGCATTATCAATGTTTACAGAGAGCTAAGGTACAAGCGTTAAAAATGAATAGAGGGCATTTTGACAGGCCCATGAAATTAACAATTCAATCCATTACAGAAATAGAATGGTGGATTAACAATGTTTCTAATGCTTCCAGAAAAGTTCTGGTAGAAACAACTTCCGTCACTCTACAGACTGATGTAAGTGCGCTGACTTGGGGCGCTACTAACATGATTTCCAGCTGTGGAGGTAGGTGAAATGTGAATGAAGTACCTTTGCTGGAAAATCTGGGAATCAATTACCTAGAGCTATTAGGCGCATTTTACGGCCTTAGAACTTATTGCACTGATATGGGACATGTGCATGTTCAGGTACAGCTTGACAAAACTAGAGCTGTAGCATACATAAATTACATGGGTGGTATAAAATCAGAATCATGTGATAAATTGGCAAATGAAATTTGGACCTGGGGTATTGCCAGAAAAATGTGGCTGTCAACAATATATTTACAAGGTAAAAAATTAATACAATTGCAGACAAAAGATCACGTAAATTTAATGATAATACAGAATGGATGTTAAATCGGAAAATATTCACACAAATTATCACACAATTTGGAATGCCAGAAATTGATCTGTTTGCATCAAGATTGAACCACCAGTTGCCTAAGTATGTGTCATGGGAACCTGATCCTGGAGCAGTAGCGGTGGATGCTTTGTCGCTACATTGGGGTGGTATGTTTCTGTATGCGTTTCCGCCATTTTGTTTAATCCACAGATGCATACAGAAAATTAAACAAGATTCAGCCTCAGGGATTTTGGTAGTACCAGATTGGCCTAAACAGCTATGGTACCCACTGGTGTTAAAAATAATCACAAAAACTCACAAAAAAAACCCTTATGGTTATTCCAAATCAGATTAAACTGCGTGTACACCATGTGACTGATGAACCACATCCTTTACATGATCGTATTGGTTTGTTGATTTGCAGATTCTAAGAAGGCCATATCTTGGAAAGGATTATCAGACCATACGGTGGATGTTATGACAGCAGCCTGGAGGAATAGTACCCAGAAGCAGTACATCTCCTATATAAAGAAATGGGAGGAGTTTTGTTCAGGGAAACATATTGCATGTAACCCAGCACAAATTTCAGATGTAATAGAGTTCCTTTCTACTCTATCCTATGAATTAAAATTAAGTTATAGTGCAATTAATACGGCACGAAGTGCACTCTCTGCATATTTAAGCAGTGAATCAGAACAAACTCCAATAGGAGCACATCCTTGGGTCTGTAGGTTTATGAAATGAATTTTCAACTCTAATCCTCCCAGACCTAGGTATACAGAAATTTGCAATGTAAAACATGTACTGATGTTGCTAAGGAATTGGAATCCAGTTGAAACTCTGTCATTATCCAAAATCACCATGAAATTGGTTATGCTCATGGCATTAGTTTCAGCTTAGAGAGTTCAAACATTACAGAAACTCAGAATTGATAGAATGAAAGTAGGGCCAAATGCCGTGACATTCTATGTCTATGATTTACTGAAGCAAAGTAGACCTGGGTTCACAGGATGCAAGTTGGAATTTTTTATCATATCCTACAGATCCACGACTGTGTGTAGTAACATATGTGAAATGTTACATAGAAAAAACAAAAGTTTTAAGAGGCATCGAATTGGCATTTTTTAATAGTCATAAAAAGCCTCATAAGAAAGTGTCAACACAAACAATTTCACGATGGTTGAAACACGTGTTGAGATATTCAGGTATTGATACTGATAAAATTAAATCTCTTTACTCCAGGGCGGTATCAACATCAGCGGCCAGGGATTCAGACGTGCAATAGACCTTATTCTCGCGGCCGCAGGATGGGCAAGTGAACAGATGTTTCACAAGTATTACCATAAGGAGATTAAAGATCTCAGAGGGTTTGGTGATGCCGTGCTGGATACAGTATTAAATCCCCCATTATAATAAATGGGCCTAATTTTGTTACTTTTATTAAAATAAATAAAACCATTAACTGATTACATTCAAATGTTGTGGTTATGCATTGTTGATTGTGCTTACTCAACTAGAGTCAATCGATGCAGTGAACACCTGGATTTGAATCCACGGTGTGAAATCACAGAGCTTTGAAATCTTCACGTAGTCACTCATGTGACTCCGAAGTAAAATAGTAAGATTAAACGAGAACTTACCAGTTTGAAGTTTGATCTTTATTTTATGAGGAGTAACGTTGAGGGATTACGTGCCCTCCGCTCCCACCCTCATAAAAGGATCAAGCTGATCTTTATGCATCTTACGATCATACTTCAGTAATTATCGTCTGTGGTTGTCACTCCGCTGCTTTGAAAGATTGACGCGTGTGCGGCTGGACGGGGTCTTCTTCACGTAAGCCCTCAACGTTACTCCTCATAAAATAAAGATCAAACTTCAAACTGGTAAGTTCTCGTTTAATCTTACTATTCTCTGCCACATAAGGCAGTGGAGGTTAATTCACTGGATGTTTTCAAGCGAGAGTTAGATATAGGGCTAACGGAATCAAGGGAACGGGCTACAGATTTTGGGTGATCAGCCATGAACATATTGAATGGCGGTGCTGGCTCGAAGGGGTGAATGGCCTACTCCTGCACCTATTTTATATGTATCTATGTTTCTATGAAATGCAACCTTGCCTTCGACTCCTCCTTCCAAGCCAATTGTGAATATAATTGATTCGCTCATTTTGGTCTAAATGGAATCTAACCATTTAGATTAGTCTACATAATGTCATATACCTAAACTCATATATTCATGGCCAGTGCTGATAGCAGCAGGCGCTGCTCGCCTCTTGCAATAATTCGGCAGAGCATTCTAAGCATGAGCGAAAAATACCTTAAAAGAAAGATATGAAACACCTATTGCCAGCTGTCACAGACTGTCGGAGCATTGTCATGGAATTAGAGTTGAAAAGATTCACAAGGGTGCTAGCGGGAGAAGTGGTGGGTGGGGGGTGGGGGGCACAACTTATATAGAGTAACCGGAGTGGCTGTGGAGGGTGGGGGCTGAAGAATGACCTAGTAGCCGTTTATAAGGCGTAGATCATGTCGATCGTCTGGGTGGGTGGAGAAAATTGACAACATCTTGAGGTTGAAAGGAAACAAAACGGTGTCAGAGGTTTTTTGGAGGTGGAGTCGCATGTAGACAGGGTGGTCAAAAAGGCTCTGGCCACATTGGGCTTCATCGGTCGCAGTTTTGAGTACAGAAGTTCGGATGTCATGTTGCAATGTTGTTGTTTTTTATTTTATTTAATTTTTTTTAAAATTAGAAGTAAGTACAATTGTATACACTCATACTTTCATAATACATTTTATGTACAATTCTTATTTTAAAAAAAATTATAATAAAGAAGAAAAATAAAAATAAATTAGATAATGAAGTATAGTAAAATGTGAGATATATAGTGTGTGGAAATGAAAAATAGAAAGTGAAAGAAGAAGTTAAAGAACAAAAAAAAAAGAAAAAGAGAATAGAAGAAAAAAAGAAAGGAAGAAAAAGAAAAAAGAACTAAGGAGATCTTATTTATATCTTGACCATCCCTCACCCAGTCACGAGTTAGCTTTTACAATTGTGTTGCACCATATGATTCCAAAAAGACGACAAATGAGGACCAACTCGTTTTGAATTGGTCAAATTTATCTATTAGGAGAAATTGCATTTCCTCAAGATGTGCGGTGTCCAACATACTTGCAATCCACATTTTGAGCGTTGGTATGGGTGTATTTTTCCAAAATTTAAGTATTAATTTTTGTGCTATTATTAAACCATAATTTAAAAATAATTTTTGAGATGGATTCAATTTATTCCCATCTTCCATTACCCCAAATATAACCAATTCATTATTAGGTTCCATTTTTATCTTAAATAATTTTGTGAATATTTCGAAAATATAACTCCAAGATCTATAGAGTTTTATACAGGAATGAAAAGAGTGTGTTGTAGTTGCATCTTGGGTTAAACATTTATCACAAATGGGGGATATATTTGGATAGAATTTATTTAATCTTGTTTTTGAATAATATTATCTATGTAAAATTTTAAATTGAATTAGATTATGTCTTGCATTAATCGAACATTTGTGAATGCGTGTCAAATACTTTTCCCATGTAACTTACGTAATGTTTTAGCATTAATTCCCGTTCCCACTCTTCTCTAAGTACTTCTGTCGCTGGTAGGTCTATACTTAAAATACTATTATATAAATATGATATTAATTTTTGTGTATCAGCTTTAATATTCATTACTTCTTCCAATAAATCAGGAGTTATTTTTTGATATCCTTGTATGTATGTCTTCAAGAAATCGCAAATCTGGAGATATTTAAAATAGTGATTATTTTTCAATTTAAATTGTAATTGTAATTGTTGAAATGATAATAAATCTCCCATTTCATACATATCCCTGATCCTTTTAATTCCTAAACTTTCCCATTGATTATATATTGTGTCCATTAGAGATGGTTTAAATAAAGGATTATTCGCTATTGGTGTTAACAATGAAAGGTTTCTTAATTTTAAGGATAATTGTATTTGCTTCCATATTCCTATTGTATCCTGTATAATTGGGTTATTCTTATATATTGTATTGTTTATTTTTTTCGGGGCAAAGAGGATCGTTCCTATGTTACAAGGAAAACAATCCTCTTTCTCCATTTTTATCCATTCTGTCTGTTGAGTAGAACTATCCAACCAATAAATTATATTCTTAATATGTATTGCCCAATAATAATACAGAAAATTCGGGAGTGAATGTCCCCCAGCATCTTTTGGTTTACATCAATGTTCTTTTTTAATTCTATGTGATTTATAATCCCAAACAAAATTAGTAATATTAGAGTTTAATTTTTGTTTAAAATATTTTGGTACATATACTGGTATAGACTGAAATAGGTATAATAACTGTGGTAGTAAAGTCATTTTTATAGCGTTTATTCTACCTACTAATGATAAAGGAAGTGTTTTCCAAAATGTAATCATTATATTAAGTTTATTTATTAAAGGTATAAAATTGGCATTGAATAAAGCTTTATGTTTTCTGGTAATCTGAATACCCAGATATTTAAATTTTTCTGTTGCTATTTTAAAGGGAAACTTCAATAAGTGTGAAGATTTTTGAGGTTTTAACGTCATAATTTCACTTTTATTCCAGTTTATTCTATATCCAGAAAAGGATCCAAATTCCTCTATTAAGTTTAATAAATTTGGTATGCTCGTATGTGAGTTTGTTATATATAACAGAATATCGTCTGCATATAATGAAATTTTATTTTTTGAGTACCTAGTATTATAACCCTGAATATTCGGATGACTTCTTATACTTTCAGCCAAAGGTTCTATCATAAGGGCGAATAGTAGAGGTGATAACGCACATCCCTGCCTATTACCCCTTGATCATTGAAATGTTTTAGATAAAATATTATTAGTTAATATTCTTGCCATCGGTTTATCATATAATAATTTCACCCATGTAATACATTTCTCTCCCATATTAAATTGTTGTAATACTTTGAATAAATACTGCCATTCTACCTGATCAAATGCTTTCTCTGTGTCCAAAGAAATAATTGATATATCTTCTTCCTCCACTTTATGTGAGTACATTATATTAAACAAGCGTCTCAAATTATTAAATGAATATCTTTTGGGTATAAACCCCGTTTGATCAGGGTTTATCATTATACTAATATATTTGCTTAGTCTTCTGGCTAGAGTCTTTGCTAAAATTTTCTGATCTGTATTTAAAAGTGATATAGCTCTATATGAGCCCGGGTCCTCTAGATCTTTATCGTTTTTTGGAATAAGCGTAATGGTTCATTCTGCTAATGTTTCTGGTGATTTATTTTCTTTAAAACCGTGAGTATATAAATTAAATAAATAGGGAGTCGTTATGTCATGAAATTTTTAATAAAATTCATTACTAAAACCGTCTGGTCCCGGTGTCTTACCGTTTTTCAACGATTTTAATGTTTCACCTATTTCTTCGACTTCCGGTAGCGCCACGGAACACTAAGGGCGCTGCATTGAGCTCCTCTCCCGTAAAAATCGCTAACAAGCCGTTTTAAAGTCGGGACTGACTAAACATAACTCACCGGAGTTCCTTGGCGTTGCATAAGGGTGACATCATCAGAAAACGACGCTAAAATCGCGGTAAAAATCGGCACTTTTAAATGAGAAGAGAGAAAAGCTCACGAGCTCCTAAGAAAACGACTCTAACTCTCCAGCTTGAAAAAGTTTTGGATTCTCTGCAAACAACAGAAGAAGGCTCAGAAGGAGAGTCTTACAGCCAAGGAGCTGTGCTGGAAATGGCTGCAAAAGGAGAAAAGAAGGATATAAAGTAAATGCTTTTATATATAACTGCTACAATTAATACAACACTGGAAAAGATGCAGAGTATGGAGACTAATATGGAGGTATTCTCTCAAAAAATGGATAATGCCTGTGCTGAGTTAAAGGAGCTGAAGAAGCAACATAATGAGTTTGATAAAAAATTTAAATCAGAATGTGCTAGAATTGAAAATGATTATAATAAGAAATTTACTGGTGTAAATGATAAGTTGGGCGACCTTGATGATAGAATGGAAGAGATGGAAAATGATATGAAAGAGATGATTACGGAAATAAAGAGTTTGAAAAAATCAAAGAAACTTGAAGAAGAAAAAGGCCTGTCGCACGAGTCTGCAGTCATTGGCGGCGAAACAGGAACTATCTACCGCTCCTGGGCCGCCAGAGACCGCGGGCTCGGTCAAACGCACAATTCCGGGGCCGTGCGGCGTTGTTCCCAACACCGCACGGTGCTAAAATAAAACCAACACAGTTCAAAAATATTTTCCTACCGCACAGCCGCCGCCAGTGATGCACGAGTGCGGCACGATCGCCGCCACAGCCGCCGCCAGTGTGGCACGAGCGCCGTGAGTAGAACCTTCACCGCCACAGCCTCCGCCAGTGAGGCACGTGTGCGGCACGGCCGCCGCCACAGCGCCGCGATTAGCACTGCCGCCGCCACAGCCCCGCAGATCCGAAATGACGTCATCGCAGTCCGCTCGCCTTTTTTTTAACTTACCGCAAGCTCGTGGGACCAGCCGTACTTAAATCACTCGGCCCCCGCGCAGCATCCGTGCGGCGCTCCCGTGGCATAGGCTCGGCGCTCTCGCCGTTGCCGTGCGGTCCCCTCTACCGGCGACGCCGCGCTTCACCGCCGATGACCGCAACACCGTGAGACAGAGCCTAAAAGCTTGCAAGAATGACTGACAAATGTTTGGACTTGGAAGCGAGATCGAGACGGCAGAATTTGATAATTGTTGGAGTGAGAGAAGGGCGAGAGGGGCATGGTTCTCAATTACGCACTTTCGTTGCTGACTTACTCAGAAGTTTTTAAACTTACGGAAGAATTGAGAATAGATATCGTTCACCGAGTTGGACGTGTCTCAAGAGACATAAATGCTTCTCCAAGACAGATAATTGTGAAATTCCTGGATATCTCCTCAGTGGAATTTATACTGAATAAGATTGTCCATGGGGAGAATTTCACATATCGTGGAGATAATATTCGATTTTTCCGTGATTATCCTTCGGAGGTCGTCCAGAGAAGGAATATGTTTACACAGACAAGAAACATACTCAGAGGAATACCACAGGTCAGATATGGGGTCGTATATCCTGCAAAAATGAAAATTACTTATAACGGAATTGAGCGCTCATTTATGGATCCCGAAAAAGCTTTTAAGTATGCAGAAGATATCGTAAAGAAAGCATCAAAAACATCGGGAAATGATGTCGACGTGGATGAAGATTGAATGTTTTAACTATTAAGATAGAGATTTGAAACGGCTAAGATGGCGGACTTTTCCAGACAGTTAACAAGCTTATCTGTCTGGAATATGTATTTGAGAACACTGTCCATGTTTCACCTTGAATGAAGAGCTCAAAGATAAACAAAAGGACGTTGTAGATAAAGAAGGAATGAAGGAATGTATAAGGGACATGGACGAGATAATATGTTGATTTAAGAAAATATCTAACCATTATATTCTAATTAAAATTAACCCACTAATTTAACAAATTTAAAATACTAATTATTAATATTACTGATATATACTTATAAAAGATATATGCTGATAAATATAAATTAACCAAAATGTCTATAACATTACTAATGTAATTTGTTTAGTTTTTTGTGTGTGGGAAGGAGTTGACGCAGCATAAATTTGGAAAAGATCCAGGAATGAGGTCTTGTTTAATCCCTAGGTACCTGCTTGTATGGTAGTTGGTTAGATAAATTGGAAAGGCATACATACTTATAGAACTGAGAATATGTTGTGTTTTACATTTGGTTTTTTAATTAAAAAATATATATATATATATATTTTTTTCAATCTTTTTGGTTTGTACTGATGCTAGTCTGATCAATTTAAATAAGAATAAATAAGATATGAGACGGTTTGTAATTTTTTATGAGGTGTTTATAAGGGATTGGAGCTCAATGTAAAACAACACCAACGGAAGTCCATACATTTTTGCCACCTTAGGTGGCTACTTGGCTTTAAGGTATCTCTTCTTAGATACCTTAATTTCCCTTTTTTTTAAAATCACTATATACATCTGTATTTGCTTAGTTTTTTTATACTCAACTTTAAATCACACTTTTTCTTTCTTTATCTAAGGTACTTTTGGAGAAGGAGATGTATTAAATACATAAAAACTTAGGATGACCACCCAACACACAGAATGCTGAGGTATTTGCTTGCACCATATGATTCAGGAATACTATTTTTGATATATAATGCAAGACGATAGACAAACAAAGAATGGAGGAATCGCATTCTGTAGTTGGAATATAAGGGGTGCCAATGAACCAATAAAGAGGGGTAAAATTCTTGCTCACCTAAATTCTTTGAAAAGCGACATAATCTTTCTGCAAGAAACCCCCATGAAACAGCAAACACAAATGAGATTAAAGGCGAAGTGGATAGGTCAAACATATTATTCGTCATTTACTTCTAAATCTAGAGGTACGGCTTTCAAATTAAAGAATACTATATCAGATAAAGAGGGAAGGTACATTATAGTTTCGGGAGAAATTTATGCAACCCCACTAACTATGATAAATATTTACGCTCCGAATTTTGACAACCCCCAATTTCTTGATAAAATTATAGATATAATATCAGAGTTTAATTACCAAAATGTGATAATTATCACACAATGTGATAATGTGACTTTAACTGTGTTTTAGAGCCATATTTAGACAAATCAGCAAAACAAAGGAGGAGTAATTTAAAATCTAAGACTAGTGAACTTCTAAATACATATATAAAAAAATACTAATATAACAGATGTATGGAGATCTGCGAATCCAGTAGGAAGGGAATACTCGTTTTACTCTTCGGTACATAAAACTTATTCAAGAATTTATTATTTTTTAGTGGATATGAAATGAATGCCATATGCAATCAATCCAACATACCACATTAGTAGTATTTCTGATCACTCTCCGTTGACTTTTTCAGTAAAATTTGAGGGAATGCCGGGTTTAATACACATATCTTAAATGACTTACCAATACTTACGTTATCAATACTTAAAACAACAAATGAAACTTTTTTTAGATAAATGATACACCAGATATCTCGCCTTCTTTATTATGGGAAACGGTTAAGGCATTTATTAGAGGAATTATAATTTCATACGAAATGTTTCAAATTATAAAGAACAAGACAGAACAAATGTTGCTAGAACATGAAATTATAGAGTAACAGTTAGATAATGCTAAATATTCCACTATGGATAAACATAATAAGATAGTATTACTGAAATTTAAACTTAATCGAATTCTCTCGGCAAGAGTAATAAGACTATTTCAAATTACAAAACAGGAACATTTCGAGTTTGGTGACAAAGCACATAAGCTGTTAGCGCGCCAACTGAAAAAACAAGAAAAATAAAATACTATAAATACAATTAAATCAGAGAATGGTGAATTACTAATACTACCTAAACATATTAATAAAAGATTTGCTCAATTTTATCAAATTTTATATACATCAAAAACTAAAATAGAAGATAGTAAATTTTTTTTTTTTTAGATAATTGTAATCTTCCAAAACTTGACCTTTTGGAACAAGAGGAACTTGGAGCGCAAATTACAGTTGCAATGTTGGTTAGGCGGCATTTAAAGCATTGTATTCAGTTCTGGACATCATGTTTAGAGGAAAGATGTTGACAAGCTGGAAAGGATACAGAGAATATTTACGAGGATTTTGCCAGAACTAGTGTGTTTGAGCTATAGGGGAGGTTGAGCAGGCTCGGACTCTATTCCTTGGAGCGCAGGAGGATGCGTGATGACTTTTTAGAGATGCATAACATCATGAAAGGAATGGATCGGTTAGATACACATAGTCTCTTGCCCAGAAGAGGGGAATTGAGGACCAGAGGACATACTGCATGTTTCAGGTGAAGGATACAAAAATGAATAGGAATCTGAGGGGTAACCTTCTCACACAGCAGGTGGTGGGTGTATGGAACAAACAGCCAGAAGAGGAAGTTGAAACAGGGACTATTCCAGCATTTAATAAATAGATAAACAGGTACATGGATAGAAGAGGTTTGGAGTGATATTGACCAAGTAACTGGGACATGTTGGCCGGTGTGAGAAAGTTGGGCCGAAGGGCCTGTGTCCACGCTGCATCACCCACTGACTCTATGACTCCAGTGAGAGAAGAGGAGATAAAGAAAGAAACGTAAAAGAGGAAAAACGGGTAAAAGCGTGACACGCGATGGAGATGAGTGTCGGCTGGAAAGAAACGGATTAGGTTAATGGGAGGTGGTGTGAGAAATGCGTGCACACCAGCGGTTCCTTGGGACTTCATCGACAATTAACATAATTGAGTTCCCCTGGTACACTTAAACTTTATGGAGATGCACCCAGTCACACCGCTTTTGCACATTTTATTTTCGTTTGCACTGTAGTTTCCCTGGAGACGATTTAGCAGCGTTGCGTTAGACGCTGTTTACGCAATGTCAATAACCAGATAGATTCCCCGCTTGCACGACCACCGTCACCGAGTACAACAGCTAATCTAATTGGTGCATTCTCAGAAGCTACTACCAAATCTCTTGAGTCTTCAGTCCCACCCGAACCTACATTAATAAGGAGGCGTTCTTGTTCGCTCTTCCATTCAGTTGCGGGGCTGTCTCCACCCCCACCCGAATATTCGTTACAAGGATACGAGACCTGGTGTTCCTGTTTGTCCAAGATGTGTTCTACCATTCACTTGCACTTGTCGGGGTGACGGGTTAGCGAGAGGACGGGAGGGGACGGGAGAGGCGCCCGGTGCGCGAACGCGGGAGTGACCTTTCGGAGGGGTCTGGATTTGCCAGGAGTATCGCGACTGTGTTTCGGTGTAGGCGTTTGTGTTTTGAAACGCACTAACGTGCGGGTTGAATCTGTTCCCTTGTTACAGTGAATGTTCTTCCGTTCTCTGGAGAATGGAAATGCGCGACTTAATGGGTAATGGTTAGTTTGGCAAAGAGTTTAGAATCGGCTTCGGAAAAGTGCCCATAGCACCATGCGAAACCAGGATAACATAGTAAGTAAGTAAGTAAGTTTATTGGCCAAGTATTCACATATAAGGAATTTGCCTTGTTGCTCTGCCCACAAGTAACAACATGACATACAGTGACACTTACGAATGACTCAGAAACACTAAACATTAATAATAATAAAACAATAATAATAAAACACAATTGATCAAGCATGTGAACCAACAAAATACCAGATCAATGATGGCTACAGATTTTTGGCTGTTGAGTAAAGCAACTATTCGTGGATAAAAACTGTTTTTATGTCTGGCTGTGGCAGCGTTGACAATCCGGGTCGCCTTACAGAGGGAAGTTATTCAAAGAGTTTGTGGCCAGGGTGAGAGGGGTCAGAGATGATCTTGCCCGCTCGCGTCCTGGCCCTGGTAGTGTACAGCTCATCAATGGAGGGAACGTTGCAGCCAGTAACCTTTTCAGCTGAACGTACGATTCGCTGCAGCCTCCAGGTGTCGTGCTTTGTGGCTGAGCCAAACCAGACCATGATGTAGAAGGTGAGGACAGACTCTACGATGGCCGTGTAGAATTGGACCATCCTTGCATGTGGCAGATTGTGCTTCCTCAGCTGCCGTGGGAAGTACATCCTCTGTTGTGCCTTTTTGACTGTGGAGTCGATGGTAGCCCCCCACTTAAGGTCCTTGGAGATGATGGTTTCCAGGAACATAAAATGCTCCACAAATGTGACTGTGGTGTTGTTGATGGTGAGTGGGGTGAGGGGAGGGGGAACTCTCCTATAGTCTACAATCAATTCCACTGTCTTAAGAGCGTTGAGCTCTAGGTTGTTGCGACGACACCAGGACGCCAGCTGTGACACTCCTGCATGTAGGCATATTACTCCCCATCCTGGATCAGTCCAATCAGGGTTGTGTCAACTGCAAACTTGAGAAGCTTGACAGAGGTGTCTGTGGAGGTGCAGTCGTTGGTGTAGAGAGAGTAGAGTAGAGGAGAGAGTACGCAACCTTGCGGTGCTCCTATATGTACAGTAGACATAATACCCTGCAGTATCTCAGCGGTTCAGGCAGCATCATTGGTAAAAAGGAATAGGCGATGTTTTGGGTCGCGACCCTTCTTCGGACGGGTCGGCGTGGACTCGGTGGATCGATGGCCCAGTTTCCTCTCTGTATCTTAAACTAAGATACGCTATGGTTATTGGCGTACTATGTCGGGCTCTTTGTGTGCATAAGGGGGACTGAAAGTGTGACTGATGGGGAGAGGTGTGGAAACAGGTGAAACAATATTAAAGAGCGTTCGGTCAAAGAGCGCACTTTGAGGGGACAAACGTAAAACAGTGGCTTCTAGACTGAGTAAATGACTTGTACAATTGTGTTTAACTGAGATGGAGAATCACGTTCAGGTCAAGTGGAGTTCATTGTCAAATGCCCGCACACGAGGAATTTCGAGTTCCACGCCAAATCGTGCTTGCAACAGCATCACAAACACATCGACTTAGCCAATACACAAAACAACTGGAGAGCCGTCCTGGGCTGCTCTCCACCCCATTGGAGATCATCGGACTATATTTGATCTGCCTTTACAGGACTTTATCTTGCACTAAACGTTACTCGCGTTATTCCCTTTATCATGTATGTGTAGACTGTAAATGGCTCGATTGAAATCATGTATTTTCTTTCAGCTGACTGATTAGCACGCAACTAAAGTCTTTCCCTGTACATCGGAACACGTGACAATCAACTAAACTCACTCAAGATCAAATTAGTAGAGATGGGCGTAAGGGCGGCTTGGGGGTGCAACGGTAAAGTTGATGCCTTACAGCGCCAGGGACCCTAGTTCAATCCTGACGACAGGTGCTGTCTGTACGGAGTGTGTACGTTTGCACTGCGACCGCGTGGTTTTCTCCAGTTGCTAGGGTTTCCACTCACATGCAAGCAGTTACAGGTTTATGGGTTAATTGGCTTGTGCAAAATGCCCCCTAATGTGTAGGATGCGAAACGATGGAGTAACTCAGCGGGTCAGGCAGCATCTCTGGTGAAAAGAAATAGGTGATGATTTTGGTTGAGAGACTTCTTCAGACAGGCAATCGATGGTCGGCATGGACTCGGTGGACCGGGGGTTCTGTCTCCACGCTGTGTCTTAAAGATAAACTAGGTTTATTGGCGTACTCTATCGGGCTCTTTGTTTGTATAAGCGTGACTGATGGTGAGAGGTGTGGAAACTGATGAAGGAATATTGAAGATCGTTCGGTCAAGAGGCGGCAATGAGTGGAGACGAACGTGAAACAGTGGCTCATAGACTTAGTGAATGGGGTTTAACTGAGATGGAGAATCACGTTCAAGTCAACTGGCGTTCATTGTCAAATGCGCGCACTGGATGGATTTCAAGTTCTATGCCACATCGGTTTGCAACAGCATCACCGTTACAGTGACTAGTACAAGACACAAATTCCAAAAGAAAGAAGTCCGAGCAGAAAGAGCAAGTTGTTAGAACAAAAACCTGTGTTTTAAACCACGCAGTCCAGAATAGTGCAATTAGTGGGTTGCTATGTTCCGTTTTAGCGGTGGTATTGAGATTTAGTTAATAGTTTGGTTTAATTTAGAGAAACAGCGCGGAAAGGGGCCCTACGGCCCATCGTCCGCGCCGCCCTGTCATGTCCGCACACTAACACTATCCCACACGGGACAATTTACAATTTTACCAAGCAAATTCACCTACAACCCTATGTCTTTCGAGTGTGGGAGGAATCAGGAGCACCTGGAGATAAAACCAAGCAGGTCACAGAGCGAACGTGCAAATTCCGCACATACAACGCCCGTAGTCAGAATCGAATCCGGGTCTCTGGCGCTGTGAGGCCGCAACTCTACCGCTGCGCCATCGCGCCGCGCTAACGTTGATCTCAGGGGATGCTGCCTCACCCGCTGTGTTACTCGAGCACGTTGTGCCAATCCTATCTATACTATCCTATTGTATAAGACTTTGATGAGGCCACATTTTGAGTATTGTATTCAGTTCGGGGCATCGTGGTATACGAAGGATATTGTCACGCTGGAAAGGGTATAGAGAGGATTTACAAGGATGTTGACAGGACAGGAGTGACTGAGCTATTTAAAGAGGTTGAGTAGTCTGGGACTCAATTGCTTCCAATGCAGGAGCAGTGATCTGATAGAGGTGATGATGAGAGGAATAGATCGTGTATGTGCACAGAGTATCTTTTCCAGAACAGATGAACCGAGGACCAATTGTCACAGGTTTAAGGTGAATGGGAAACGACTTAATAAGAATCTTAGGGGTAACCTTTTCACACAAAGGGTGATGGATATGTGGAACAAGCTGCCAGAGGAGGTAGTTGAGGCAGGGATTATCCCGGCATTTAAGAAGCAGTTAGACAGGTACATGGATAGGTACACAATAATGCTGGAGAAACTAAGCGGGTGCAGCAGCATCTATGGAGCGAAGGAAATAGGTAACGTTTCGGGCCGAAACCCTTCTTCAGACTGATAGGGGGTGGGGAGAAGAAAGGAAAAAAGGAAAAAGGCGGAGGAGGAGCCCCAGGGCTGGGGGAGGGGAGGTGACAACCAGATGGCTGATGAAGGGGAGGGGACAGCAAGGGCTAGCAGAATTTGGATAATTCAATGTTCAAACCCCCAGGATGTAGACTGCCCAAGCGGAATATGAGGTGCATTTCCTCCAATTTACGGTGTTGCTCGCTGTGGCCATGGAGGAGACCCAGGACAGAGAGGTCAGATACGGAATGGGAGGGGGAGTTGAAGTGCTGAGCCACCGGGAGTTCAGGTTGATTATTGCGGACCGACAGGAGGTGTTCGGCGAAACGATCGCCAAGCCTCCGCTTGGTCTCACCGATGTAGATCAGCTGGCATCTCGAGCAGCGAATGCAATAGATGAGGTTGGAGGAGATGCAGGTGAAGCTCTGTCGCACCTGGAACGACTGCTTGGGTCCTTGAATGGAGTGGAGGGGGGAGGTGAAGGGACAAGTGTTGCATCTCTTGCTGTTGCAAGGGAAAGTACCAGGGGAGGGTGTGGTATGGGAGGGAAGGGAAGAATTGACAAGGGAGTTACGGAGGGAGCGGTCTTTGCGGAAGGCAGACATGGGGGGGAGATGGGAAGATGTGGCGAGTGGTGGGGTCACGTTGGAGGTGGCGAAACTGATGGAGGATCACTTGTTGTATGTGACGGCTGGTGGGGTGAAAGGTGAGGACCAGGGGGACTCTGCCCTTGTTGTGAGTGGGGGGATGGGGAGAGAGAGCAGTGTTGCGGGGTATGGCAGAGACCCTGGTGCGAGCCTCATCTATGGTGGAGGAGGGGAACCCCCGTTCCCTGAAGAATGAGGACATTTCAGATGCCCTGGTGTGGAACGCCTCATCCTGGGAGCAGATGCGGCGTAGACGGAGGAATTGGGAGTGGGGGATGGAGTCCTTACAGGAAGCAGGGTGGGAAGAAGTGTAGTCCAGATAGCCATGGGAGTCGGTAGGTTTGTAGTGGATGTCGGTAAGGAGTCTATCACCTGCGATGGAGATAGTGAGGTCAAGGAATGGTAGGGAAGTGTCGGAAATGGTCCAGGTGTATTTGAGTGACGGATGGAAGTTGGTGGTGGTACATAGATAGGACAGGTTTGGAGGGATATGGACCAAATGCCGGAAGGTGGGACTAATGTAGCTGGGACATGATGGCCGTTGTGGTCAAGTTGGGCAGAAGGGCCTCTTTCCACAGTGTATCACTCTACGACACTGTGACTATGTGATACATTTTGTGTACCTCCACAAAGACATCCCCAGCCTCCCGCATTTCAGCGAAAGTGATCTCGCGCGATTCAATCTCCCCAGATATCTAGATACCTCCATTCACGCCAACATGCTGATGAAACTGTTCTAAACATACACAAAAAGCTGGGGTAACTCAGCGGGACAGGCGTCATCACTGGAGAGAAGGAATAGGTGACGTTTCGGGTCGAGACCCTTTTTCAGACTGGTTAGGGGTAAGGGAAGTGAGAGATATAGACGGTAATTAAAGAACAATGAATGAGAGATTGGCAAAAAAGTAATGATGGTAAAATAAACAGGCCATTATTATCTGTTTGTTGGGTGAAAACGAGAAACTGTTGCAACTTGGGTGGGGGTGGGTGAGAGAGGGGGGGGGTGCCGGGGTTACCTGAAGTTAGAGAATTCAATATAACTGGGCTGTAGGAAGGACATTATTGCCATAGAGGGAGTGCAGAGAAGGTTCACCAGACTGATTCCTGGGATGTCAGGACTGTCTTATGAAGAAAGACTGGATAGACTTGGTTTATACTCTCTAGAATTTAGGAGATTGAGAGGGGATCTTATAGAAACTTACAAAATTCTTAAGGGGTTGGACAGGCTAGATGCAGGAAGATTGCTCCCGATGTTGGGGAAGTCCAGGACAAGGGGTCACAGCTTAAGGATAAAGGGGAAATCCTTTAAAACCGAGATGAGAAGAACTTTTTTCACACAGAGAGTGGTGAATCTCTGGAACTCTCTGCCACAGAGGGTAGTCGAGGCCAGTTCATTGGCTATATTTAAGAGGGAGTTAGATGTGGCCCTTGTGGCTAAAGGGATCAGAGGGTATGGAGAGAAGGCAGGTACGGGATACTGAGTTGTATGATCAGCCATGATCATATTGAATGGCGGTGCAGGCTCCAAGGGCCGAATGGCCTACTCCTGCACCTAATTTCTATGATTCTATGTTTCTATGTAAACTATTCACGAAAAATATGAGATGTTGTTCCTCCAATTTGCGTTTAGCCTCACTCTGACAATGGACGTGACCTAGGATAGAAAGCTCTGAGATGCAATGGGACGGAGAATGAAAGCGTTTTGCAACCGGGAGATCAGGTAGGTTCAGACGGACTGAGCGAAGGTGTTCAGCGAAACGATCGCACAGTCTACATTTAGTCTCGCTGTTGTATAAGAGTCCTCATCTTGAACAACGGATACAGTAGATGTTGGGGGAGTTTGCAGGGGGTGGTTTGGATGGGAAGGAATGAGTTAACCGGGGAGTTGCGGAGGGAACGGTCTCTGCTGAAAGTCGAAAAGGATGGATATGGAAAAATGCGACGTGTTGGGATCCCGTTGGAGGTGGCGAAAAATTCGGAGGATTATGTGTTTTATGCAATGCATGACGTTGTGGAGGGTAAGGTATAGGAGGACTCTGTCTCTGTTGCGACTTGGGGTAGGGGGATCATGGGTGAAACTGCCTGTTTCCGAGGAGACACGAGTGAGGGCCTCATCTATGATGGGAGAGGGGAAACCCCGTTCCGTAAAGAATGAGGACCTCGGATGTCCTGGTATGGAACACATCATCTGGGGCGCAGATGCAGCGTAGATGGTTAAATTGGGAATAGAGGATATAGTCTTTGCAGGAAGCAGGGTGGGAAGTAGTGTAGTCCAGATAGTTGTGGGAGTCGTTTTTTTTGTAATAGACGTCAGTCGATAGTCTATTTCCTGTGATGGACACTGTGAGATCAAGAAAGGGGAGGGAGCTGTCGGATAAGGTCCAAGTAAATTTGAGTGCCGAATGGAAATTCGTAGTGTATGTGTTGAAATCCATGAGTTTTGCATGGGTGCGGGAGATCACACCGATGCAGTCGTCAATATAACGGAGATAGGTTTCGGTGATATGGCTGGAGTACGCCTGGAACAGGAATTGTTCAACGTACCGTACAAAGAGGCAGGCATAGCTGTGGCCCATGCGGGTGCCCATAGCTACGCCTTAGACTTGGAGGAAGTGGGAGATGTCAAAGGAAAAGTTGTTAAGGGTGAGGACCAGCTCTGCTAGGAAGATTAGAGTGTTTGTAGAGGGGAATTGGATGGTGCTGTGGTCGAGGACGAAATGGAAGGCTTTAATGCCTTCCTGGTGGTGGATGGAGGTTTAGAGTGACTGGACGTCCATGGTAAAGATGAGGGAGTGGGGGCGCGGAAAGCGGAGGTCATTATAGAGACGAAGGGTATCTTGAACATAGGTAGGGAGAAATTAGACCAGGGCGATAGGATGGAGTCGAGGTACGTGGAAATCATTTCAGTCGGACAGGAGCAGGCAGAAACAAGGGTCAGCGATGGCAGTTGTGTTTATGGATTTTGGGAGAGAAGGGTAACCCAAATTTAACTGTTCTGTTGGGATCGCGGACAGACCAGTTTCCATCACGTTGCCGCTCTCTCAAAAGAATTGGCGCAGATGTAAAGGACGCGGGACATTCGCACTCTTCTCACCTCACCTCATTAAAGAAATGATGTGATGGTTTTGGATAGGCTTCGACACAGTTTCGGCCTGCCTAGGCTTGGATAAAATGGATTTGTAGAGGATGTTTACGCTGGTGGGAAAATAATGCAGGGGCTGGGACCGGTTGGGCCTGGATACTAAGGATGTGGAGATGATGTTTCCACTTATGGGGGAGTCTAGGACCAGAGGGCATAGCCTCGGAATAAAATGACGTACATTTAGGAAGGAGATGAGGACGGATTTCTTTGCTCAGAGGGACGTGAATCTGTGGAATTCACTGCCACGGGAGGACGTCAATGGAAATTTTAAGGCAGAGATTGATAGATTCTTGATTGGGACGATTGTCAGTGGTTATGGGGAGACGGCAGGAAAATGGAGTTTGGAGGGAGAGATCATGATTGAATGGCGGAGTAGTTTTGAATCGCCGAATGGCCTAATTTAATTGAATTGAATGACATTTTTGTAGCCAAATATGTATACATATAAGGAATTTATCTTTAGCTCGCAACAGGATAAAAACACTCTATATAGCGGACAATTAAAAATAAAACATTATAATTTAAACACGTGGAAATATAGTACCAGAGTAAAAAGCGGCTACTACGTTTGGTTGCTGAGTAGATCTACTGCACGTGGAAAAAATAAGTTTTCATGTCTAGCTATGGCGGCTTTGGTAGTCCATAGTCGCCTCTCAAAGGGAATACTTCAAATAGTTCGTGGCTAGGTTGACAGGGGTCAGAGATGATCTTACCCGCTCGCTTCCTGACCCTTGCTGTGTACAGTACGTGAATGCATGGAAGGTTGCAGCTAACAACATTCTCGGCTGATCGATCGATGCGCTGCAGGCTACTCCTATCACTGATGAAGGTTTTCTAATTCTGCTCCTATCACTAGTGAAGGTTTTAGATGGCAGGTGGAATTGCAGGGAATGAACGGACGTGGAACACTTACAGACTGAAGAGACTAGTTTAACTCAGCATCATGTTCCGCACTCATATTGTGGGCCAAAGGGTCTAACAGTTCTATGTTCTAAGACACTCCCCAAGGAGTGTGCCGAGATGTAGTAATTGATCCATAGAGCCTTACAGTGTGCAAACAGGACCTTCGGCCCAATATGCCCACACCCTAAAACATGTCCCATCTACACTCGTGCCACCAACCGGTGTTTGGCCAATATCCTTCCAAACCTGTGCTATTAATGTACCTGCCTTAAACGTTGCGACAGTCCCAGCCTCAACTACATCCTCTGGCAGCTCGTTCCACACACCCATCACCCGTTGGTTGGAAAATGTTACCCCTCAGATTATTTGCTATGTCTTCTCGTTCTCGATTCCCATACTCTGGGCAAGATACTCTGTGAGTCTACCTGATCAATTCCTCTCATGATTTTGTGTACCTCTGTGGTTTAACCCTCAACCTCCTGCGCTCCTAATAGTCGCAGCCTGCTCAATCTCTCCCTGTAGCTCAGGCCTTCGAGTCATG
The DNA here is from genome assembly GCA_038087875.1 of Malacoraja senta. NCBI lineage: Eukaryota > Metazoa > Chordata > Chondrichthyes > Rajiformes > Rajidae > Malacoraja > Malacoraja senta. Next base: position 946,961 of record JAXLNO010002317.1, read on the forward strand.
GCAACATCCTGGTAAATCTTCTCTGCACCATTTCCAGACTGACAACTTCTTTCATGTAACATGTTGCCCAGAACTGAACACAGTACTATAAGCGCGGCAAAACTAACGTCATATACAACTGCAATATGATCTTCCGAGATGTAAGGGCGTCGACCAATCTCACTCTTTCCCTCACTTCCATCGGTTAACATATGATGAGCGTTTGACGGCGTTGGGCTGGAGACCTCATTTACACGTATCGAATAATGAAAGACTTGGATAGAATAGATGTGGCGAGGATTTTTCCACTAGTGGGATTGTCTGGGACTAGAGGTCAGAGAATTAAAGGACGTTACACTAGGAAAGAGATGAGGAGGAATGTCCTTAGTCAGAGGGTGGTGAATCTGTGGAATTCTTTGCCACAGCAGGAGGCCGTCGGTCGATATTTTAAGGCAGAGATAGATAGATTCTTGATTAGTACGGGTGTCAGGGGTTAGGGGGAGAAGGCAGGAGAATGGGAAAGGAGGGAGAGATAGATCAGTCATTATTGGATAGCGAGATAGGCTTAATGGGCCGATTGGCATAATTCTGATCCCATCACTTAAGATCTTATGATTTTTTCCGCAGCAAATCTCATCACCATCGTGATCTTGTGCCGTGGGAGCTGCGGTCTCGCCGGCAGCACGGTCCGGTACCTGGTGTCCATGGCAGGGGAAGACCTGCTGGTCATCATCTTCTGCGTGGTCCTCAACCACCTGGCATCGCTCTACTTCCCCTACTCCGTGCTCTTGCACTACCGCGTCTGTGCCCTCAACAACATCGCGACGCGTCTGCCGTCGACTCCTCCGTCTGGCTCACCGTGGCTTTCACCTTCGACCGGTTCGTCGCCATTTGCTGCCCGCGACTCAAGCCCCGCTACTGCATCAAGAGAGCGGCTTTGGCGGCGATCGTCGCGGTCTGCGCCGTCAGCTAACTGCGAAATATCCCGCGCTACTTCACCTACGAGCCGGTTCGCGGACCCGCCCGCTACCCGGTCCGTCGGCTCCGCAATCTCTGCACCAATACACCCTCGGCCGCCTACCTGTGGTCCGGGACGGTGTTGTCGCCCATGATCCCTTACGTGACCATCCTTCTGCTCAACGCCCTGACCATCCGTCTCATCTTAGTGGCGAGCTGGGCCCGCAAGGGCTTGCGCGGCGCCGGCGTAGGAGCGGGAGGCATGTCAGCGGACCCCGAGATGGAGAACAGGAGGAGGTCCATCGTTCTTCTCTTCGCCATCTCGGGCAGCTTCGTTCTGCTGTGGATGACCAAGGTGGTCATGTTTGTGATGGAGGAGATTCTGATGGACATGACTTCGCTGGACACGGTCACCCAGGCCGGGAACATGCTGATGTATCTCAACTCTTGCAGTAACACCTGCATCTACGCCCTGACCCAGGCCAAGATCAGGGAACATGTGAAACTCACCTTCACCCACCCCTTCCATTGGCTGCTCGCGTTCCTCACAAACTGAACTTCCTCACGTGGACGATATGTGCAGGAAGGAACAGCAGATGCTGGTTTACACCAGGATTCCCAAAACGTTAAGCAGGAAATCGGATCAGTAGTAAAGAAAGCAAACGCAAGTTAAAGGAAGCAAATCGAAATTATTTCCAGAGAGCAAGAATACAAAAACAGGGATGAATGCTGAGGCTCTATAAGGCGCTTGTCATGCCGCATTTGGAATACTGTGAACAATTTCGGGCACCATATCTGAGGAAATATGCGCTAGCCCTGGAGACGTTCGAGAGGAGGTTTACAAGAATGGTCCCAGAAATTAGTGGGTTAACGTGATGAGCGTTTGTCGGTACTGGGCATGTACTCGCTGGAGTTTAGAAGACTGAGGGGGTACCTCATTGAAACGTACAGAATAGTGAAAGGTTTGAAAAGAGTGGTGTGCAGAGGATGTTTCCACCAGTAGGAGAGTCCAGGACTAGATGTCATAGACTTAGAATTCAATGACGTTCTTTTACGTAGGAGATGGGGAGGGATTTATTTCGTCAGAGGGCGGTGAATCTGTGGAATTCTTTGCCACAGAAGGCTGTGGATGCCGTCAGTAGATATTTATTTTTCAGATCGATTTGTCATTAGTACTGGTGTCAGAGGTTACGGGAAGAAGGCAGGAAAATGGAGTTCTGAGGAAGTGACCGATCAGCCATGATTGAATGATGGAATAGACTTGATGGACCGAATGGCCTAAATCTGCTCCTATGACGTGACTTTGTGATCTATGACACCGAAGATAGACAGCAAAATACTGTAGTAACTCAGCTGGACAGGCAGCATCTCTGGATAGAAGGATCCTCTCTAGTCATGCCTCACCCATTCATGTTGTCCGTCTAGTCTGACTATCCTCCTGATTAAATTTTAACTTTGTATTCTTCGTTGTCACCTTGCCATAGTTAACAATGATCTATTCTACAAGGACTATGACCAACGAACCATTTGATGTCTCGTTTTCACACCTTACCCTTCTATATCTTTGTGTCTCCCACTCCCCTGACTCTCAGTCCGAAGAAGGGTCTCGACACGAAACGTCACACCTATCCAGAGATGCTGCCCGTCCCGCTGAGTTAATCCAGCATTTTGTGTCTGTTCCTATATGGACTACGTCCCGAGTGCTGACCGTGGTGCTGAAACCAATTCGGCGGTCATAAATGCTCGTTGTTCATTGAAAGTTAACTAAAGCAAGTAGGTGCCTTCACTTTAGAATCATAGAAAATAGGCGCAGGAGGAGGCCATTCCGCCCTTCGAGCCAGCTCCGCCATTCATTGTGATCATGGCTGATCGTCCCCTATCAATAACCCGTGCCTGCCTTCTCCCCATAACCCTTGACCACTAACGCCTAGAGCTCTATCTAACTCTCTCTTAAATCCATCCAGTGACTTGGGCTCTATTGCCCTCTGTGTCAGGGAATTCCACAAATGCACAACCCTCTGGGTGAAAAAGATTTTTCTCACCTCACTTAAATGGCCTCCCCTCCTCCCCTTTATTCTAAGACTGCGGCCCCTGGTTCTGGATTCGCCCCACATTGGGAACATTTTTCCTGCATCTAGATTGTCCAGTCGTTTTATAATTTTATATGTTTCTGTACTAAACTCCAGTGAATACAAGCCTAGTCTTTTCAATCTTTCCACATATGACAGTCCCGCTATCCCAGGGATCAATCTCGTGAAACTATGCTGCACTGCCTCAATCACAAGGATGTCCTTCCTCAAATTAGGAGACAAAAACTGTGCAAAATACTCCAGATGTGGTCTCACCAGAGTTCTATACACCTGCAGAAGAACCTCTTTATTACTATACTGAAATCCTCTTGTTATGAAGGCAAATTTTCTATAGCTTTCTTCACTGCCTGCTGTACCTGTACGCCAAATTTCAGTGACCGGTGTACAAGGACGCCCAGGTCTCACTGCACCGCTCCCTTACATAATCTAACCCCATTGAGATAATAATCTGCCCCCTTGTTTTTGCCGCCAAAGTGGATAACCTCACATCTATCTATATTATACGGCATCTGCCACGTATCTGCCCACTCACTCAACCTGTCCAGGTCACCCTGCAACCTCCTAACATCCTCTTCACAGTTCACACTGCCACCCAGCGTTGTGTCATCTGCAAACGTGCTGGTGTTGCTCCTAATTCCATCTTCCAGATCATTAATATATATGGTAAACAGTTGCGGCACCAACACCGAGCCTTGCGGCACTTCTCTCGCCACTGCCTGCCATTCTGAAAAGGACCCGTTCACTCCTACACTTTGCTTCCTGTCTTCCAACCAATTTTCTATCCATGTCAACACCCAACCCCCATTACCATGTGCTCTAATTTTAGTCACCAGTCTCCCGTGCGGGACATTATCAAAGGCTTTATGAAAGTCTTGATACACTACATCCACTGGCACACCTTCATCCGTTTTACTTGTCACATCCTCAAAAAATCCCAAAAGATTAGTCAAGCATGATTTCCCTTTAATAAATCCATGCTGACTTGGACTAATCCTTTTACTGCTATCCAAATGCCCCATTATTACCTCTGTAATAATTGACTCCAGCATCTTCCCCACCACCAAAGTCAGGCTAACTGGTCTGTAATTCCCTGTTTTCTCTCTCGCTCTTTCTTGAAAAGTGGGATAACATTAGCTATCCTCCAATCCACAGAGACTGATCCTGCATCTATTGAACATTGGAAAATGATCACCAATGCGTCCACTATTTCTAGAACCACCTCCCTGAGGACCCTGGGATGCAGACCATCAGGCCCAGGGGATTTATTAGCCTTCAGTCCCATTAGCCAAACCCAATACTTTTTCTCGCCGAAGGAAATTTTATTTTAATTCCTCTAACCCCTTAGATCCTCTGTCCTCCAGTACATCTGGGAGATTGTTTGTGTCTTCCTCAATGAGGACTGCTCCGAAGTAGCTATTCAACTCTTCCGATGCAGCGCAATTTACCAGCCCATCGACCCGGAATAACCGTGCTGAACGTGATGCCAGGTTCATGGCTTCGTAAGGTATAGGAGCATAATTTGGCCATTCGGCCCATTAAGTCCACTCCGCCGTTCCATCTTTGAATGATCTATCATTTTCTCTCGACCCCATTTTCCTGCCTTCTCCCCATAACCCCTGACACCCCTACTAATGGAGAACCTGTCGATCTCCATCTTAAAATTATCCATTGATGTCCTCAACATCCGTCTGTGGCAATGAATTCCACAGATTCACCGCACTCTGACTAAATAAATTCCTCCTCAACTCCTTCCTATGGTATGTCCTTTTATTCTGATGTTGTGCTCGCTGGTCCTAGACACTCCCACTAGTGGAACCATCCTCTCCACGTCCAGTTCATCCACGCCTTTAACTATTAGGTACGTTTCATTGAGGTCGGCCCTCATTCACATAAACTCCAGCGTGTCAATAGACAATAGACAATAGGTGCAGGTGTTGGCCATACGGCCCTTCAAGCCAGCATCGCCATTCAATATGATCATGGCTGATCACCCCCAATCAATACCCCGTTCCTGCCTTCTCTCTATATACCCTGCCTCCACTATCTTTAAGAGCCCTATCTAGCTCTCTCTTGAAAGTATCCAGAAAGTATCCAGAGAACCGGCCTCAACTGCCCTCTGAGGCAGAAAATTCCACAGACTCACAACTCTCTGTCAGAAAAAGTGTTTCCTCTCCTGCGTTCTAAATGGCTTACCCCTTATTCTGAAACTGTGGCCCCTGGTCCTGGAATCCCCCAACATCGGGAACCTGTGTCCTGCCTCCAGCATGTCCAAACCCTTAACAGTCTTATATGTTTCAATAAGATACCCTCTCATCCTTCCAAACTTCAGAGTGTACAAGCTCAACCGCTCCATTATCTGAGCATATGACAGTCCCGCCATCCCGGGAATTAACCTTGTAAAACTATGTTGCACTCCCTCAATATCAAGAATGTCCTTTCTCAAATTAGGGGACCAATAGTGCACACAATAATCACTAGGGCCATGTACAACTGCAGAAGGACCTCTTTGCACATATACTCGACTCTACTTGTTAAAAAGGCTTACATGCCAGTCGCTTTCTTCACTGCCTGCTGTACCTGCATGCTTACTTTCATAAACGGATGAACAGGTACAACAGGCAGTGAAGAAAGCTATTGCAATGTTGGCCTTCAGAACAAGAGGATTTCTGTATAGGAGTAGAGAGGTTCTTCAGAAGTTGTATAGGGCTCTGGTAAGACCACATCTGGAGTATTATGCACAGTTTTGATCTCCTAATTTATAGAAGGACATCCTTGTGATTGAGGCAGTGCAGCGTAGGTACACGACATTGATCCCTGGGATGGCGGGACTGTCATATGAGGAATGATTTGAAAATACTAGGCTTGTATTCACTGGAGGTTAGAAGGACGAGGGGGGATCTTATAGAGACATATAAAATTATATAAGGACTGGACAAGCTAGATGCAGGAAACAATTTCACAATGTTGGATGAGTCCAGAACCAGGGGCCACAGTCTTAGAATAAATGGGGAGGCCATTTAAGTTTTGAGAACAATCTTTTTCACCCATAGTTGTGAATTTGTGGAATTCCCTGCCACAGCGGGCAGTGGAGGCCAAATCACTGGGTAGATTTAAGAGAGAGTTAGATAGAGCTCTAGGGGCTAGTGGAATCAAGAGATATGGGGAGAAGGCTGGCACGGGTTATTGATTGGGGACGATCAGGCATGATCACAATGAAGGGTGGTGCAGGCTCGAAGGGCCGAATGGCCTCATCATGCACCTTTTTTCTCTGTTCCTCTGTTTGAACAAGGACCCCCCAGATTCGTGTAATTCCCCTTTCCCCAACTTGACACCATTTAGATAGTAATCTGCCATCCTGTTTTTGATACCAAAGTGGATAACCTCACATTTATTCGCATTAAACTTCATCTGCCATGCATCTGCCCACTCCCCAATCCTGTCCAAGTCACCCTGCATTCTCATAGCATCCTCCTCACATTTCACACTGCCACCCAGCTTTGTGCCATCTGCAAATTTACTAATGTTACTTTGAATCCCTTCATCCAAATCATTGATGTATATTGTAAATAGCTGCAGTCCCATAACCGAGTCTTGCGGTACCCCACTAGTCATTGCCTGCCATTCTGAAAGGGAACCGTTAATCTCTACACTTCGTTTCCTGTCTGCCAACCAATTTTCTATCCATGTCAGCACCCTACCCCCAATACCATGGGTCCTAATTTTGCCCACTAATCTCCTATGTGGGACCTTATCAATTGCTTTCCGAAAGTCCAGGTACACTACATCCACTGGCTCTCCCTTGTCCAGTTTCCTAGTTACAGCCTCAAAAAATTCCAGAAGATGAATCACGTATGATATCCCCTTCGTTAATCCATGCTGACTCGGACCGATCCTGTAACTACTATCCAAATGTGCCGCTATTTCATCTTTTATAATTGACTCCAGCATCTTCCCCACCACCGATGTCAGGCTAACTGGTCTATAATGCCCTGTTTTCCCTCTCTCGCCTTTCTTAAAATTTGGGATAACATTAGCTACACTCCAATCTACAGGAACTGATCCTGAATCTATAGAACATTGGGAAATTGGAGTCCAGGCCCAGAGCCGCCATGCGTTAAACCACGAATTCCTTGGTTCATTCTCGAAACCTCCTCTGGAAACCTCGCCAATAGTCTGTCTCGTCCCTTGCTTGTTTGTTATTTTTAGTTGTTGTTAAATGTATGTTTTAGTGTTCTTTAGCTTGCTTTATGTGGGGTGGGTGGTGGGGGGTGGGGGGTAGTGGTGTTGGGTGAAACATGGTTTCAAACTCTTACCTCGACAGAGATGCGATATTTCTCCGTATTGTTTCTCCGTCCGCACTGCGCCCTAACATCGATGAGCTGTCCGCCTCTGCTGGAGACTGACTGCGGGTACATTCACCGCGGGAGTCTGCGGACTTACCATCTCGGAGCTGGCGATCCCTGTCGTGGATCGACTTTGGAGCACCAACCGCGGGAGCGTGCGGACTTTAACATCGCGGAGCTCGAGGTCCCTGGTTAGAGACCGACTTCGGGAGCTCCAAGTCGCAGGAGCTTCGACCGCCCCGACGCGGGAGCTTCGATTGCCCCGACGCGGAGGCTTCGATTGCCGGCAGCGGGAGATTCGATCGCCCGGACTGCGAATGGTTCGACTGCCTCGACCACGGGTGAATAAAGATTAAGAAGGGTAGACTTTATTGCCTTCCATCACAGTTAATAATGTGGGGAATCCGCTGTTGTGGATTTTTATATTAACTTTATGTAATTGTGGGTCTTGTCGCATTTTTAGTATGGCTGCATGATAATTCGAGATTCACTGTACCTTAATTGGCACGTGACAATAAACTGACCTTTGAACCTTTTGATCATTTGAACCCTCTACAGCTACAGCAAATTCTTCAGATGGTCAATCAGGAGATAAACGCAAACCACTGGAGTATCACTGCAGGTCAGGCGGCATCTCTGGAGAAAAGGAACAGGTGACCTTTTTTGTTCGAGTCCTTCCTTCAGACTGCAATCAGGAGTTAGTGTTACCCATCAGCTGGTTGACGTTGCTGATGAGGAGGCCAGGGGTCCAAGAGATGTTTCAGCGGGCGGTACAGATACCTAGGTCTTGGAACTTGTAGGTATGTTCGAAGGGAGAACCAGTCCGTCACATGCACAACCCTGCCCATCATTGTAATTGTCCACATAAAGAGCGCTCTCATGAAATACACAAATACTAGAGTAATAGGTAGGGTAAATAAACAGACTTTCTTACCCAGTTTAGGGTATTTTAGAACCAGGTGACATAGGCTTAGGGTGAGTGGGGGTAAAGATTTAATAGATTTAACCAGAGCGGCAACATTTTTACACAAAGGGCGTTTCACGGTGGCACAGTGGTAGAGTTGTTGCCTTACTGCGCCAGAGACACGGGTTCGATCATGACGATTCGTGCTGTCTGTACGGAGTTTGTCCGTACTTCCGGTGTCCAGCGTGTGTTTTCTCCAGGTGCTCTGGTTTCCTCCCACACTCCACGCTTTGGAGATTAATGGGCTTGGTATAATTGTAAAGCGTAACTTGGCCCTAGAGTGTGTAGTATAGTGTTAATGTGCAGGGAACGTTTGTCGGCTTGGACATAGTAGGCCTAACGGCGTGCTTCCGCACTGTATATCTCTAAACTAAACTAAACTAAACTAAAGGGCGGTGTGATATATGTAATGAGCTGCCGGATGAGGTAGTTGAGACAGATACTACCACACCGTTTAAGAAAGATTTGAGTTGAGTTAAGTTGAGTTGAGTTGAGTTTATTGTCATGTGTACCAAGGTACAGTGAAAATCCCAGGTCGGCACAGACTCGGTGGGTCAAAGGGCATGTTTCCAAGCTTTATCTCTTTTTTTTATTTTATTTTTTATTTTTATTTATTAGAAGTACATTACATTACAACCACATACATTAATACTCGTCATTTATATCTTCTTACAATTAATGTACTCCCTTTATTTATTTTTTTACACTAGAAAAAGAAAAGATTGAAAGAAAGAAGAAAGTGAAGGAAAAAGTGCAAGTGTAGAAAAGTGTAGAAAATGTAACAACAAAAAAGGACGAAGACCCTATAAGAGCGAAATTAAAAACAAAAAGAAAAAGAGTTAAGAAATAGGCCCTAAGAAAAGAAAAGAGAAAGAGAAAAAAAGAGAAACAAATGTTTGTTTTTTTGAGCATCACGTAAATAGGACATACCAACTCTTCAACTATCATCCCCCCTTACCTGACCTCAATTTTTTATTTTTTTAAAGTACTTTTGCACCCTATGTTTGTAATAATTCTATAAATGCAGACCACGTCAGGTGGAAGTGATCTGGTTTACCTGCTAGGAGGAGTCTTATCTCTTCTAGGTGTAATGTTTCAAACATATTTGAAATCCACATATTTATAGTTGGTATTGGAGCCTTCTTCCAAAATTTTAGAATTAGCTTTTTTCCAGTTATTAACCCATAGTCCATTAATTTCTTTTGAAACACATTTAGTTCTGGATCATCTTCCGTTATTCCGAAGATAATCCATTCTGCTTTGGGTATCAGTCTTGTTTTAAATAACTTTGTAAAGATTTCAAAAATTTCATTCCAAAATTTTTGAATTTTTGTACAGAAGACAAATGAGTGCGCTATAGTTGCTTCTTGGGATTGACATTTATCACAAATAGATGATACGTTTGGGAACATTTTATGAATTTTAGTTTTCGAATAATATAATCTATGTAAAATTTTAAATTGTATTAAAGTGTGTCTTACATTAATCGAGCATTTATGCACGTTTAATAAGTATTCATTCCAACGTTCCTTTGAAATTTTAATAGCTAACTCTTGTTCCCAGTCTCTTCTGATACCCTCCGTAGGTGGTATTTGTACATTTAAAATAATATTATACAAATATGATATTAAGTTTGCTGATTCCGCTTTTATCTGCATTGCCTCGTCCAATACATCTACTGGATTATTATAATGATCTTTTGTATATTTTTTCAAATAGTCGCATATTTGAAAATATTTAAAATATTGATTATTTCCGAGTTTATATTTTATTTGTAATTGTTGAAATGAAAGTAATTTTCCAGTTTCATACAAGTCACCAAGCGTTTTAATTCCTAGTCTATCCCATTGTGTATAAGCTTTATCTATAATAGAAGGACTAAACGAAGGGTTATTGACTATAGGTAATAAAAGTGATAAGTTTCTTAATTTTAAATTTTGTTTTATTTGTTTCCAAATACGGATTGTACTATGAATAATTGGGTTCTTATTATAATTTATGTTATTCAGTTTCATTGGAGAGAGGAGGATCGCTCCAATGTTTCTAGAGGAGCAATCCTCTTTCTCCATTACAATCCAGTCTACTTGCTGGGCGGAGTTATCCATCAGTTGAATCATGTTTTTAATATTTACTGACCAATAATAATACATAAAATTAGGTAGTGCTAGACCCCCCAATACTTTAGGTTTATTCAAATGGGTTTTTTGTATTCTATGTGATTTATAGTCCCATATAAAATTAGTGATATCTGAGTCGAGTTTTTTAAAAAACTTCTTAGGTAAGTATATAGGAATTGATTGAAATAGGTATAAAATTTGTGGTAAAAAGATCATTTTTATTGCGTTTATTCGGCCTATTAAAGACATCGGGAGCGTTTTCCAGAATTTAATTAATGTATTTAGTTTATTAAGTAGGGGGTCAAAATTTGCCCTGAACATACCTTGATATGTTCTGGTAATTTCGATTCCCAAATATTTAAATTTTTCTGTAGCTATTTTAAAAGGGAATTTTAAAAGATGTGTTGAATCTTTCGGTTTTATTGACATAATTTCACTTTTATTCCAATTTATTCTATATCCAGAAAAAGATCCGAAGTCTTCAATTAAATTTAATATATTTGGTATAGTGATTTGAGGTTTTGTAATATACAATAATATATCATCCGCGTATAAAGATATTTTATTATATGAGTCTTTAGTATTATATCCATGAATATCAGGGTGTATTCTAATTTTTTCTGCTAGCGGTTCAATAATGAGAGCAAACAGTTGTGGTGATAATGAGCATCCTTGTCTATTTCCCCTTGATAGTTGAAATTTCGAGGATAATATGTTATTAGTAAGTATTCTAGCTGTAGGTTTGTTATATAGTAACTTAATCCATAAAATAAAATTCTCTCCCAGTTGAAATGTTTGTAATACTTTATCCATATAATTCCATTCTACTTGATCAAATGCTTTTTCAGCATCCAGCGAAATAATTGATAATTCTTGATCTTCAGATTTGTGTGAGTGCATTATGTTGAGTAGACGTCTCATATTATTAGAAGAGTATCTCTTAGGGATAAACCCTGTCTGATCTGGGTTTATTAATTTACTAATGTATTTACTTAATCTTCTAGCTAATGTTTTCGCTAATATTTTTTGATCTGTGTTTAACAATGCTATAGATCTATATGAGCCAGGTTCTTCTAAATCTTTATTTTTCTTAGGTATTAATGTAATCGTTGATTCCGCTAATGTATCAGGTAGTATTCGTTTTTTAAAAGCGTATTGGTACATTTTTTGTAATCTTGGTATTATTTTATCATAAAAGCTTTTATAAAATTCATTAGTAAATCCATCAGGGCCTGGTGTTTTTCCATTCTTTAATGAGTTTATTGTATCTTCTAATTCCTTAATTGAGATTTGTGCACCCAGTTCCTCTTGTTCCTTCAGCTCTAACTTTGGAAGATTACAGGTATCCAAGAACTTTGTGATATTATTGGAATCAATTATCGTTTTAGATGTATACAAATTCTCGTAAAATTGCGCAAATCTTTTATTAATATCCTTCGGTGTTGTTAATAATTCCCCTTTATCTGATTTGATCTTTGGTATAGTATGTTCCTTTTCTCGTTTTTTTAGCTGGCGAGCCAAAAGTTTATGCGGTTTATCCCCAAATTCAAAGTGCTCTTGTTTTGTAATTTGAAAAAGTCTTATAAGTTTGGCAGATAATAATTTATTTAATTTAAATTTTAAAATTATTATTTTATTATGTTTATCTATTGATGGATCTTTAGCATTATCTATATCCATTTGTCTAATAAGTTCTTCTAACTGTCTTTGTTCATTCTTATTCTTTTTATTTTGAAAAGCTTGATATGAAATTATAATACCCCTAATGTATGCTTTAAAAGATTCCCAAAGTAAAGTAGGCGATATATCTGAAGTATCATTTGTTTGAAAAAAGACCTCCATTTGTTCTTTTAAATATATACTCGCTTGTGGATCTTTATAAAATTTGGGAGTTAAATCTCCAGAATGATTTATTCTTAGACAATCCTTCCAGTTTTAAAAAGAAAGTTAGTGGAGAATGGTCTGAAATTGAATTTGTAGGGTATATTGCATTAGATGTTTGGGGGATTAATTTTGTATCCAGCAGAAAGTAGTCTATACGTGAGTATGTCTTATGTACCATTGAGTAAAACGAATATTCCCTGCCAGTTGGATTCACAATTCTCCAAACATCTGCTATATTAGTGTTATTTATATAGGTATTGAGGAGTTCCCCAGTTTTCGATTTCATATTCCCTCTCTGTTTTTGACTTGATTTATCTAAGTACGGATCTAAAACACAATTAAAGTCTCCGCCTATTATAACATTTTGATAGTTTGACTCTGCAATTATATTGAAGATTTTATTGAAAAAGTGGGGGTTATCAAAGTTAGGGGCATATATATTTACCAAAGTAAGTGGAGTGTCATGGATTTCTCCATTAACTATTAGGTATCTCCCTTCTATATCTGTTATAATATTCTTTGCTTTAAATGGTATACCTTTTCTTATGATAATTGACGTGCCTCTAGATTTTGAAGTAAATGAAGAGTGGTATGTTTGACCTATCCATTTCGCCCTCAGCCTAACTTGATCCTGAGGTTTTAGGTGTGTTTCTTGTAGGAAGGTAATGTCAGAATTGTACATTTTTAGCTGAGCTAATATCTTACCGCTTTTGATAGGTTCGTTAATACCTCTTATATTCCAACTACAAAATGAGATTCCTCCTAGGTTCTTTTGTGTGGTGTCATGCATTTTGAATAATTATAGTACCTTTGAATCTTGTGGTGCGTCCATGTCCCAGGTGTTTAGGTATTGGGGGAGTTTTTGAATTATTAACTTTTGCTGGTATGTCCATTTTACTCTTATCACTAAACACAAAACACAAACAAGTGATTTTATGTGGTAAAAAAAAACTAAAAAAGTGAGGCTACAGTGTCTGATATAGTCGGCACTGTAGCGAGTGTCCCACCTGTAGGTGGGAAAAAACCTTGTTTTGACTTCCATTGCGTTGTTACTCAAATAGCTCCGCTCTCTTAGTTAATCATAACATATTAAAATATTAAAACGAGGCCTCACATTCAGATATATAATACAATTTTACCCTGATATTTCCTTATAACATATATATATATCGGAGTTTAATTATTAAACCAATATTTTTGATTTCAATAAGAATCAACTGTTGGTTGAAGGGGTTAACGAGACGTGCTCCTGGACATAAGCCAGGAGCTCGTTTCTCATCCCCTCCTCCCGCTTATAGACAAGGTTACAATTTATTAAAAATTCATATTAGTATGTTAGTTCATTATTTTTTTTGTTAGTATTCTAATCTAACCTGCATAACTTTTAAAGTTGTTAATAGGATAAGTTCTTACAATAATAAGCAATTATTTTCTGATTTATATTCCAACCGTTAAGTTGTTTACACGTTTTGAACAGAAAATGTCCTTGATTCAACATTCCAGAGATAACAGTGTAACTATCCCCAGACAAAACATGGTTCGGATCTGCCAAAACTCCCTTTCATTTCTGTTTTTCAACGATCGTTTGGGCATATTTGAATGCGTCTTCAGGCTTAACAAATGACTTTTCAAGACCATTAAAGGAAATACGCATTTTCGCGGGATAAAAAACCCCAAATCTGACCCCTTCTCTCCCTCTTATAAGATCTTTAACCTTATCAAATTTGTTTCTTTTTTGCACAATTTCATACGGGTAGGCCCTGAATATCTTAATAGTGTCCTTGTCCAGCCGCAATTGTACACCATATTTGATTTTGCTCATAACATATTCCAGTTCTGCAGTATCTCGAAATTTCACTATAATATGTCGTGGATAAGCTTTTCCCGCACCAGATCTTTTTCCAAATCTTGGGACACGATTAGCCACTTCGATTTTCGGTTCCTTGGAAAGATTCAACACTTGTTTCAACAAGCCCATGGCAAATTCACGTACCTGTTCCCCTTCTGCCCCCTCTGAAACACCAAGAATTCTCAAATTCTGGCGTCTAGAGCGAGCTTCCAGGTCCAGGCATTTGACTGAGACTTTCTCTAATTGAGTCCCCATTTGTAGTGACGCTTGTTCGTTTTCTCGCCTCATTTGCTCATGTTCTTGCCTCAATTTCGCCATGTCTTCAACCAGTCGAGCCGTGTTTTTCTCCAATTCCGTAATTGTGTGCATACTTGCAGCTACTGTTTCAAGTACAGCCGTGAACTTATCCGTAGTAATTACATCCATCTTATCCATTTTCTCTGATAGTCCATCTTTCACCTCATCAATTCGTTTATTCATAATGTCCAGTAAATCCGTCATATTCTTCTGGTTACCAGCATTTAAATCCTTCATCATCTTCTCCATTCCTTCCATCATTTTTACCGTATTTTCCTTCATTTACTTCTTATCTTCCACCCTATTATCCGAAATCTCATCTTTCAAATTTGTCATTGATTTCTTCAAGTCATCAAAGTCTTTCTTAGATCTTGTATCCATTTCTGCAGCCACTTCAGAGACTTCAGAGGTAACTTCTGCTTCAGACTTTTTCAGCAGCTTATTCACAGCTCTCTGAGGGCTCACAGCTGGAGGCAATTTACTCATTTAAAGGGCTTCAAACCACCGTTTAAAACATCGCGTTTAACGATGACGTCATCAGCGCGGTAACCAGAAGCTCCGGTAAGGTTTTTAAAAACAATCCCGATTTCTGGACACGTTTTACACGATAAATCGTGAAGTTTTTCGGGAGTGGAGCTAGGTGCACGTCTGTTAGTCCAACATGACGCCACTTTATCTCTAAACTAAGCTAAAGTAAACTATATTAAACTATACTAAACTATACTAAACACATGATCAGGACTGAGAGTGTAGAGCGACGGTAGATAGTATAAGGACAATTAATTTATTTAGCCGGAGGGTGAGGATTCTGTGGAATTCATTGTCTCGGGCGGCAGTCGAGATCAGGAAATTGGGTATTTTTAAAGTAGAGATTGATAGGTTCTTGATTAGTAAGGGCGTCAAATGTTGCGGGGAGAAGGCAGGACGGCGGGATTGAGAGAGGAAAATATATCAGCCATGATCTAATGGGGACGTAAACTCGAAATGCCTAATTCTACCCCTGTGTGGAAAGAACTGCGGATGCTGGTTTAGAACAAAGATAGACAGAAAGTGCTGGGATAACAACGGATCAGGTACCTTTTCTGGAGAAGAAGGACGGGTGGCGTTTCAGGTCTGACGAAGACTCCCCAACCAAAATGTTACACTTGCTTTAGCTCCAGAGATGCGACCTAACCAGCTGAGTTGCTCCAGCACTCGGAGTCTACCTAATTATATTCCTGTGATTCTGAATATGTTTATCGTCCTGAAACGCCTGAAGAAGAGCCTTGACCAGAAACGTCACCACTTCCCTTTCTCCAGAGATGCTGTGTGACCGGCTGCGTTACACCAGATATGTGTGTGTATCTTCGGGTTCAATCAGGTGTGTGTATCTTCGGGTTCCTTCCTACTCCCGCACGCTCCTCCTTTGCCTTATTGTGTTATGGAGAGTGAGAGGGAGAGAGGGCGGTGAGATAGTAAGTTGGTGGACCGGGCAGGGGTACAAGATGACGGGAATATTTTAACATGCAAACCTGCACTTCTTTGGCGTGTGTGAGGAAACCGCAGCTCCAGGAAAAAGCCCACGCTGGTCTGAGAGAGAACAGATCAACATGTCCAGTTCGAGGAGTGGCCGAGTGGGCCGGCGCTGTCCCTGCAGCAGCTTGAGGCTCGGGTATTTCTGGTTCTGCACCCTGTGGCAGAACAAGAAGGGCGGACACGTCTACAGCGGCGCGGAGCGGTGGAGGAGCTGTAGAGGACACCGACCACATCACCAGGCTTGGCCGACCCCTGCAAATCCGTCACAGTGCCTCTGCCAGAACGACGAGCTATTGTGGCCGAGCTAAGACGTTACATTTGCAACAACTTTGGACTTGAATCATATAAAATGGCGCCACAGATGTGGCAACTCTGGTCTGTGTACTGTCTCGGTGTAATCTACTATTCTCACACATTATTATACTGTAATTATTTTGGGAGGAAGTATTTAAGTGGAATTGTGCCTATATGAATCAGATTCTCCCTGAACTGCATGGACAAAAAGGAATGTAATTGTATTTCGGTACACGTGACAATAAACTACCATTGCGCCCTTGACGGGAGGTGTAGTTGGGAGAGGGAAATATGGGGAAAGGGACAACAAAATAGGAAGCGTACAAAGTGCTGGACTTACTGAGCGGGTCAGGCAACATCTCTGGAGAATATGGGAAGGTATAATGTGCTGCAGTGCCTCAGTCGGTTAGACAGCATCTCTGGAGATCATGGAAAGATACTTCGTTCTGGAGTACCTCAGTGGGTCAGACACCATCTCAGGAAAACAAGTGCAGGAGTACCTCAGCGGGTCGAACAGCAACTATGGAGAACACGAATAAGCGATGGTTCTGGTCGGGACCCTTCATCAGACTGACCAGCATCTGCAGTTCCCCTTTTCCACAGACAAAATAAAACCACTGGGTGAGACACAGGGAACTGCAGATTCTGGAAATTGAAGCACAACACAAAGTGCTGGAAGAACTCAGCGCGTCAGGCATGATCTGTGGAAGGAAATGGAGAGGCAACATATCGGATCGGGACCCTTCTTCAGACTGGGTGACGATTGGAAGGAGAAAGTGCCGATGACTGAACACAGCAGAGGGGAGGGTTACCTAAAATTGGAAAATTCGTTGCTAATTTCAGTGACTAGGTACAGTTACAGAAGAGGGCGGCACCGTGGCGCAAAGGCAGAGTTGCTGCCTCACAGCGCCAGAGAGCCGGATTCCATCCTGATAGGCCGCGGGCCGAGTTGCTTTTTTGTTCCATTTTGTGACCCAAATCACATATCTACCTGTATTTTTAACATGTTGTGTAAAAATATTGTAGAAATCATATCTGAATCTAGTCAAGAACAAAATCTGCACATATTTTAAAAATATAGAAAAAAACTCCAAAGTTGTTGAATTTTCCGAGTAGTAATTGTCCAATCACTATCCTCAATGGACGTACACAGCATTGAGGATAAATAGGTATACTGTGGGTAGGGTGAGCTGTTTAGAATACCTGGGAGTCCACATCTCTGAGGATATGACATGGACATCGCACGCTGCAGCACTAGTGAGTAAGGTAAGGCAGCGCCTTTACCACCTCAGGTAATTGAGGAAATTCAGAGTGTCTCTGAGGCCCCTCCAGTGCTTCTACTCAGCGGCTGTGGAAAGCATCTTGTCCGGAAATATCACGATTTGGTTTGGGAACTGCTCTGCGCAGGGGAAGAAGGCTCTGCTGAGAGTAGTGCGTTCGGCTGAACGCACTATGGGAACTACACTCGCCCCCCCTTGCAGGAACTATACATCAGAATGTGCAACTCCAGAGCCAATAAGATCATGGGAGACCCCTTACACCCCTGCAACGGACTGTTTCAGCTGCTACGGTCAGGCAAACTCCTCCGTTGCCATGCTTTGAGAACGGTGAGGTTGAGAAGGAGTTTCTTCGCAGAGGCCATTAGGACTGTAAACTCCCATCTCACCAGGGACGAACTTTACTGTACCATTCTACTGTTTTATTAAAATTGCTGTTTTTTTAATCTTTTTTTCCCTCCCACAATATGTAATATGCTGAATATGTGATTCTGTTCCATTCTGTTTGTAGGTTGTTTGTTTGTTCGTTTGTTTTTTGCACAAAGTCCCCGAGAATAGTAAGATTAAACGAGAACTTACCAGTTTGAATTTGATCTTTATTTTATGAGGAATTACGATGAGGGATTACGTGAAGAGCCCGTCAGCACGCATGCGCATCAACCTTCAAAGCAGCGGTGTGGAGTCACAGACAGGAACCGATTGACCTGAGAACAGTAAGATTCAAGACACTAGAAATACCAGTTAGCTTTATGAGGAAGGGTTTGGGAGTGGAAGGCACGTAATCCCTCACCATAACAGCACGGAAACAGGCCATCTCGGCCCCTCAAGTCCGTGCCAAACACTTTTTGGTTTTTTTAATTTACTTCCCCCTAGTCCCATCTACCTGCACTCAGACCATAACACTCCATTAGTTAGCAGTCTTGTTGTGCGTGCCCCCTTGGGCAAGAGTGACCATAATATGGTTGAGTTCTTCATTAGGATGGAGAGTGACATTGTTAATTCAGAAACAACGGTTCTGAACTTAACGAAAGGTAACTTTGAGGGAATGAGACGTGAATTGGCCAAGATTGACTGGCAATTAGTTCTAAAAGGGTTGACGGTGGATATGCAATGGAAGGCATTTAAAGACTGCATGGATGAACTACAAAAATTGTTCATCCCAGTTTGGCAAAAGAATAAATCAGGGAATGTAGTGCATCCGTGGATAACAAGGGAAATCAGGGATAGTATCAAAGCAAAAGATGATGCGTCCAAATTAGCCAGAAAAAGCAGCATACCAGAGGACTGGGAGAAATTCTGAGACAAGCAGAGGAGGACAAAGGGCTTAATGAGGAATGGGAAAATAGATTATGAAAGAAAACTGGCAGGGAACATAAAAACTGACTGGAACAGTTTTTATAGATATGTGAAGAGAAAGAGATTAGTCAAAACAAATGTAGATCCCTTGCAGTCAGAAACAGGTGAATTGATCATGGGGAACAAGGATATGGCGGACCAATTGAATAACTACTTTGGTTCCGTCTTCAATGAGGAAGACATAAATAATCTGCCGGAAATAGCAGGGGACCGCGGGTCAAAGGAGTTGGAGGAACTGAGTGAAATCCAGGTTAGTCGGGAAGTGGTGTTGGGTAAATTGAATGGATTAAAGGCCGATAAATCACCAGTGCCAGATAGGCTGCATCCCAGAGTACTTAAGGAAGTAGCTCCAGAAATAGTGGATGCATTAGTGATAATTTTTCAAAACTCTTTGGATTCTGGAGATAGTTCCAGAGGATTGGAGGGTAGCAAACGTAACCCCACTTTTTCAGGAGAGAGAAAATGGGGTATTACAGACCAGTTAGTCTAACATCGGTAGTGGGGAAACTGCTAGTCAGTTATTAAAGATGGGATAGCAGCACATTTGGAAAGTGGTGAAATCATTGGACAAAGTCAGCATGGATTTACGAAAGGTAAATCATGTCTGACGAATCTTATAGAATTTTTCGAGGATGTAACTAGTAGAGTGGATAGGGGAGAACCAGTGGATGTGTTGTATCTGGACTTTCAGAAGGCTTTCGACAAGGTCCTACATAAGAGATTAGTATATAAACTTAAAGCACTCGGTATTGGGGGTTCAGTATTGATGTGGATAGAGAACTGGCTGGCAAACAGGACGCAAAGAGTAGGAGTAAACTGGTCCTTTTCACAATGGCAGGCAGTGACTAGTGGGGTACCGCAAGGCTCAGTGCTGGGACCCCAGCTATTTACAATTTATATTAATGAACTGGATGAGGGGATTGAAGGCAACATCTCCAAGTTTGCGGATGACACTAAGCTGGGGGGGCAGTGCTAGCTGTGAGGAGGATGCTAGGAGACTGCAAGGTGACTTGGATAGGCTGGGTGAGTGGGCAAATGTTTGGCAGATGTAGTATAATGTGGATAAATGTGAGGTTATCCACTTTGGTGGCAAAAACAGGAAAGCAGACTATTATCTAAATGGTGGCCGATTAGGAAAAGGGGAGAGGCAGCGAGACCTGGGTGTCATGGTACACCAGTCATTGAAAGTAGGCTTGCAGGTGCAGCAGGCAGTGAAGAAAGCGAATGGTATGTTAGCTTTCATAGCAAAAGGATTTGACTATAGGAGCAGGGAGGTTCTACTGCAGTTGTACAGGGTCTTGGTGAGACCACACCTGGAGTATTGCGTGCAGTTTTGGTCTCCAAATCTGAGGAAGGACATTATAGCCATAGAGGGAGTGCAGAGAAAGTTCACCAGACTGATTCCTGGGATGTCAGGACTTTCATATGAAGAAAGACTGGATATACTTGGCTTATACTCGCTAGAATTTAGGAGATAGAGAGGGGATCTTATAGAAACATACAACATTCTTATGGGGTTGGACAGGCTAGATGCAGGAAGATTGCTCCCGATGTTGTGGAAGTCCAGGACAAGGGGTCACAGCTTAAGGATAAGGGGGAATTCCTTTAAAACCGAGATGAGAAAAAACGTTTTCACACAGAGAGTGGTGAATCTCTAGAACTCTCTGCCACAGAGGGTAGTTGAGGCCAGTTCATTGGCTATATTTAAGAGGGAGTTAGATGTGGCCCTTGTGGCTAAAGGGATCAGTAGGATATGGAATCGAATACATTTGACATATATATAAATTGTAACTGGGTGAAATAGAACTGAATTGGAAACGGTAATGACCCCATAGATTTTGGGTAATAAATACAGCGGGGCTAACTTTATACCAACTACGCCGGAAGCGTTATGGATGTCGTACCCCACAGACGAGTGGGCCACTCACTACGGTGTTGAAATTTTAGACACCGTAAATTTATTTGATTTATATATATTTTTTTTAATCACAATATGTCACATCTGTGTGTTTTTTCTTCAAGGACAATCGCGCAGGAGAACTACCAAGGAAGTCTATAATAGAAATACTCCCAAAATAACCAGAGTCCGGAGGTATGAACGCACCACAATAATTAAGGTCATTAAAACTGGTAAAAATGCATGACGACAATCAAAAGAAAATAGGAGGAATCACATTATGTAGTTGGAATATAAGGGGGATTAATGAACCTATTAAAAGGGGCAAGATACTAGCTCAGTTGAAATCATACAACACGGACATTGCGTTTCTACAGGAAACACATCTTAAACAGCAAGATCAGACAAGACTGAGGGCGAACTGGATAGGCCAAACATTTCACTTCATTTACCTCCAAATCTAGAGGTACTGCAATTATTATTCGTAAAGGAATTCCATTTAAATCAAAGAACACTGTTTTAGATAAGGAAGGGAGATATCTTATAGTAGCAGGGGAGATCAATAATATGCCAATTACGCTGGTAAACATATATGCGCCCAACTTTGATAACCCTCAATTTTTTAATAAAATTCTGAATATAATTGCAGAATCTAATTATCAAAATGTTATAATCGGAGGAGATTTTAATTGTGTTTTAGATCCTTATTTAGATAAATCGATGCAAAAACAAAAAGGTCAGACGAAATCTAAAACCAGTGAACTCTTACACACATATATGGAAAACACAAATATAACAGATGTATGGAGGATTGCAAACCCGACGGGAAGGGATTACTCGTTTTATTCAATGGTGCATAAAACATATTCACGGATAGACTATTTTCTTGTGGATACAAAATTAATTTCGCAATCTCTGAATCCTAAATATCATATTAATGCGATCTCAGATCATTCTCCGTTAACTTTTGTTCTAAAACTAGAAGGAATGTCTATGAATAAACCGTTCTGGAGGTTTAACTCACAAATTTTAAAAGACCCTCAAGGGAGTATCTATCTAAAAAAACAGATGGATCTATTTTTTGAGTTAAATGATACACCAGAGATATCCCCCACGTTATTATGGGAATCCTTCAAAGCATTTATAAGAGGAGTCATTATTTCATTTCAAGCTTATCAAAATAAAAAGAATAAGAATGAACAAAGACACTTAGAAGATCAAATAAAACAGTTAGATATAGATAATGCTAAAGACCCAACTATGGATAAACATAATAAAATACTACTACTGAAATTTCAGTTAAATAAATTACTGTCAGAGAAAGTTATAACATTATTTCAAATCACAAAACAAGAACACTTCGAATTCGGGGACAAACCCCACAAACTTCTAGCACGACAACTTAAAAAACGGGGAAAAGAGAATGCAATATTAAAGATTAAATCAGATAGAGGGGAAGTATTAACACTACCCAAGGATATTAATAAAAGATTTGCTCAATTTTACCAGAATCTATACACATCTAAAACGTCAATAGACAATAATAAAATCTCAGAATTTTTAGATAATTGTAATCTACCACAATTAGAACGCAGGGAACAAGAGGAACTGGGAGCACAAATTACTTCTAAGGAGATAGAAGACACAATAAAAACACTAAAAAATGGAAAAACACCAGGACCAGACGGATTCAGTAATGAATTTTATAAATCTTTTTATGATATAGTTACTCCACGATTACAAAAAATGTATACATATGCTTATAAAGAGCAAAACCTACCTGAAACACTAGCGGAATCAACGATCATATTAATACTTAAAAAAGATAAAAATATAGAAGAACCAGGATCATATAGAGCTATTGCTTTGTTAAATACGGATCAGAAAATAATAGCAAAAACATTAGCCAATAGATTAAGCAAGTATGTTAGTAGACTAATACATGAGGATCAAACAGGATTTATACCTAAGAGACACTCGTTTAATAATTTGAGACGTTTGCTTAACATAATGCATTCACATAAATCTGATGACCAAGAGTTAGCTATCATCTCACTGGCCGCAGAAAAAGCGTTTGATCAAGTAGAATGGGACTATATGATCAAAGTATTGCAAAAATTCCAATTGGGAGAAAACTTTATTGCATGGATAAAACTACTATATAACAAACCTACGGCTAGAATACTAACTAATAATATATTATCTTCAAAATTCGAATTATCTAGGGGCAACAGACAAGGATGTTCACTATCACCGCTGTTATTTGCTTTGGTAATTGAACCCCTTGCTGAAAAAATAAGAACACACTCGAATATTCACGGTTATAACACAAAATATTCAAACAACAAACTATCCCTATATGCTGATGATGTACTACTGTACATCACAAAACCACAAATTAGTATACCAAATATATTAAACTTAATTGAGGACTTTGGATCCTTTTCAGGATATAGAATAAATTGGAACAAAAGTGAAATTATGTCGATTAAACCAAAAGACTCAACACATCTCAGGAAATTCCCTTTTAAAATAGCTATGGAAAAATTCAAATATTTAGGAATTGAGATTACTAGAAATTACCATGATATGTTTAAAGCTAATTATAATCCCCTACTTAAGAAATTAAATAATCTGATTAAATTTTGGAAAACACTTCCGATGTCCTTAATAGGTAGGATAAATGCTATAAAAATGATTTTCTTACCACAAATCCTTTACCTATTTCAATCAATACCTATATATCTCCCAAAAAAGTTTTTCAAAAAACTGGACTCAGACATTACAAATTTTATATGGGATTACAAATCCCACAGAATACAAAGAACACACCTTAACAAACGAAAAGAGTTGGGGGGTCTAGCGCTCCCTAACTTTATGTATTATAACTGGGCAGTAAATATTAAAAATATGATTCACCTGCTGGACAATTCTGCCCAGCAGGTGTACTGGATTATAATGGAAAAAGGGGATTGCTCCCCGAATAATATAGGAGCGATTATTCTCTCTCCAATAAATTTGAATAATAAAAATTATAATAAAAATCCAATTATATATAGCACTATTAGAACATGGAAGCAAATAAAACAGAATCTAAAATTAAGAAACCTATCTCTCTTAATACCAATAGTCAATAACCCATCGTTTAAACCTTCAATCATAGATAAAGCATTTATACAATGGGAAAGAATGGGAATTAAAACGCTCGAAGATCTGTATGAATTAGAAAAATTACTATCATTCCAACAACTACAACTGAAATATAATTTGAAAAATAATCAATATTTTAAATATCTACAAATCTGTGACTATTTGAAAACACACACAAAAGATTATTATAATATGCCTTCCGACTTACTAGATGAAGCAATGAAGACAAAGGCGGAATCAGTTAATTTAATATCATACTTATATAATATCATCTTAAATATAGAAATACCCACAACAGATGGAATTAGAAGAGATTGGGAACAAGATCTAGGTATAAAAATTTCAAAAGAGAGTTGGGATAATCATTTATTACAGGTGCATAAATGCTCGATCAACGTACGACATACGCTTATCCAATTTAAAACATTACATAGATTATATTATTCAAAAACCAAACTAAATAAAATCTTTCCTAACGTCTCACCAATCTGTGATAAATGTATATGTCAAGAAGCTACCATAGCACATTCTTTTGTTTTTTGTACAAAAATCCAAAAATTCTGGTTTGAAATATTTGATATTTTTTCAAAATTAATCAAAATAAAACTGGTACCAAAACCAGAATGGATTATTTTTGGAATATCGGAAGGTATTCCTGAATTAAACGTGTATCAGAAGAATTTACTCAATTATGGGCTAATAATGGGAAAAAAGCTTATACTTAAATTCTGGAAAAATGCGCCCACACCAACAATAAAAATGTGGACATCAAATATGTTGGAAACATTACATCTGGAAGAGATGAGATTCCTCCTAGTAGGCAAAGTAGATCAATTTCAAAAGACGTGGTCTACGTTTTTGGACCTATTACAAGCATGAGGTGCAATAGTAATTTAGAAAAACAAATAAATAAATAAAAGGTATCTGGACCTGGTAATGGGAGGTAAAATAAAAACAGACTTGGTTGGTAGTTCCTTCTCTATGAAGTATGGTATAAGAGTTATAATAGAGCGATTGTTCCTTCTTTCTTTCTCTTTTTTTTTCTAGGGTCTATTTTCTAACTTTACTTCCTTCTCTAACTTCTTTTCTAAGGGGCTTTCTTTTCCCAACACTCTTTTGCACTTCACAACCTTTGTGCACTTTCTTCACTTTTCTTACTTCTTTCTTTTTCTTTCTTAAAGTTTAAAAAAGTGAAGCGGTACAAAAAATGTATTAATATATACGTGTTGTACATTACTGTAATCTACCGTACTTCTAAAAAATAAAAAAAAAAAAATAAAAAAATAAAAAAAAAAAAAAAGTCAGCATGGATTTACGAAAGGTAAATCATGTCTGACGAATCTTATAGAATTTTTCGAGGATGTAACTAGTAGAGTGGATAGGGGAGAACCAGTGGATGTGTTGTATCTGGACTTTCAGAAGGCTTTCGACAAGGTCCTACATAAGAGATTAGTATATAAACTTAAAGCACTCGGTATTGGGGGTTCAGTATTGATGTGGATAGAGAACTGGCTGGCAAACAGGACGCAAAGAGTAGGAGTAAACTGGTCCTTTTCACAATGGCAGGCAGTGACTAGTGGGGTACCGCAAGGCTCAGTGCTGGGACCCCAGCTATTTACAATTTATATTAATGAACTGGATGAGGGGATTGAAGGCAACATCTCCAAGTTTGCGGATGACACTAAGCTGGGGGGCAGTGCTAGCTGTGAGGAGGATGCTAGGAGACTGCAAGGTGACTTGGATAGGCTGGGTGAGTGGGCAAATGTTTGGCAGATGTAGTATAATGTGGATAAATGTGAGGTTATCCACTTTGGTGGCAAAAACAGGAAAGCAGACTATTATCTAAATGGTGGCCGATTAGGAAAAGGGGAGAGGCAGCGAGACCTGGGTGTCATGGTACACCAGTCATTGAAAGTAGGCTTGCAGGTGCAGCAGGCAGTGAAGAAAGCGAATGGTATGTTAGCTTTCATAGCAAAAGGATTTGACTATAGGAGCAGGGAGGTTCTACTGCAGTTGTACAGGGTCTTGGTGAGACCACACCTGGAGTATTGCGTGCAGTTTTGGTCTCCAAATCTGAGGAAGGACATTATAGCCATAGAGGGAGTGCAGAGAAAGTTCACCAGACTGATTCCTGGGATGTCAGGACTTTCATATGAAGAAAGACTGGATATACTTGGCTTATACTCGCTAGAATTTAGGAGATAGAGAGGGGATCTTATAGAAACATACAACATTCTTATGGGGTTGGACAGGCTAGATGCAGGAAGATTGCTCCCGATGTTGTGGAAGTCCAGGACAAGGGGTCACAGCTTAAGGATAAGGGGGAATTCCTTTAAAACCGAGATGAGAAAAAACGTTTTCACACAGAGAGTGGTGAATCTCTAGAACTCTCTGCCACAGAGGGTAGTTGAGGCCAGTTCATTGGCTATATTTAAGAGGGAGTTAGATGTGGCCCTTGTGGCTAAAGGGATCAGGGTGTATGGAGAGAAGGCAGGTACGGGATACTGAGTTGGATGATCAGCCATGATCATATTGAATGGCGGTGCAGGCTCGAAGGGCCGAATGGCCTACTCCTGCACCTATTTTCTATGTATCTATGTATCTATTCCTTTCCAGTCCATATACCCATCCTATCTCTTTTTAAAGGATAACATCGAATCTGCCTCCACCACTTCCACTGGAAGCTCATTCCACACAGCTACCACGCTCTGAGTAAAGAAGTTCCCCCTAATGTTACCCCTAAACTTCTGTCCCTTAATTCTCAAGTCATGTCCCCTTGTTTGAATCTTCCCTACTCTCGATGGGAAAAGCTTATCCACGTCCACTCTGTCTAACCCGCTCATAATTTTAAAGACCTCTATCAAGTCCCTTCGTAACCTTCTGCGCTCCAAAGAATAAAGACCTAACTTGTTCAACCTTTCTCTGTAACTTAGTTGCTGAAACCCAGGCAACATTCTAGTAAATCTCCTCTGTACTCTCTCTATTTTGTTGACATCCTTCCTATAATTAGGCGACCAAAATTGTATTCCATACTCCAGAATTGGCCTCACCAATGCCTTGTACAATTTTAACATTACATCCCAACTTCTATATTCAATGCTCTGATTTATAAAGGCCAGCACACCAAAAACTTTCTTTACCACCCTATCTACATGAGATTCCACCTTCAGGGAACTATGCACAGTTATTCCTAGATCCCTCTGTTAAACTGCATTCCTCAATTCTCTACCATTTACCATGTACGTCCTATTTTGATTTGCCTGCCGAGATGTAGTACCTCACATTTATCAGCATTAAACTCCATCTGCCATCTTTCAGCCCACTCTTCCAAAATGGCCTAAATCTCACTGTAGACTTTGAAAATCTACTTCATTATCCACCACACCACCTATCTTAGTATCATCTGCATACTTACTAATCCAATTTTCCACACCATCATCCAGATCATTGATGTACATGACAAACACCAGTGGACCCAACACAGACCCCTGAGGCACCCCACTAGTCACCGGCCTCCAACCTGACAAACAGCCATCAACCATTACTCTCTGGCATCTCCCATTCAGCAACTGTTGAATCCATCTTGCTACTCCGCCATTAATACACAACAATTTAATCTTCTTGACCAACCTTCCATGAGGAACCTTGTCAAAGGCCTTTCTGAAGTCCATATAGACAACATCCACTGCTTTACCCTCATCAATTTCCCTAGTAACCTCTTCGAAAAATTCTAGAAGATTAGTCAAACATGACCTTCAAGGCACAAATCCATGTTGACTGTTCCTAATCAGACCCTGCTTATCCAGATGCTGATATATATTATCTTTAAGTATCCTTTCCATTAATTTGCCCACCACTGACGTCAAACTAACAGGTCAATAATTGCTAGGTTTACTCTTAGAACCCTTTTTAAACAACGGAACAACATGCACAGTACGCCAATCCTCCGGCACTATTCCCGTTTCTAATGGGATTTGAAATATTTCTGTCATAGCCCCTGCTATTTCTACACTAACTTCCCTCAATGTCCTAGGGAATATCCTGTCAGGACCTGGAGACTTATACGTTTTCATATTTTTCAAAAGTGTCCGCACCTCCTCTTCTTTGAATCTCACAGTTTCCATTGCTACTCTGCTTGTTTCCCTTACCTCACATAATTCCATATCCTTCTCCTTGGTGAATACCGAAGAAAAGAAATTGTTCAATATCTCCCCCATCTCTTTTGGCTCTGCAGATAGCTGTCTACTCTGACTCTCTAATGGACCAATTTTATTCCTTGTTATCCTTTTCCTATTAATATAGCTGTAGAAACCCTTTGGATTTACTTTCACCTTACTTGCCAAAGCAACCTCATATCTTCTTTTAGCTTTTCTAATTTATTTCTTAATATTCTTTTTACATTCTTTATACTCCTCAACCACCTCATTTACTCCATGCTGCCTATAATTATTGTAGATCTCTCTCTTTTCCCGATGCAAGTGTCCAATTTCCCTTGAAAACCATGGCTCTTTCCAATTTTTACTATTTCCTTTCAACCGAACAGGGACATAAATATTCTGTACTTTTAAAATTTCACCCTTAAATGTTCTCCATTTTTCTTCTACATCCTTCACATAAAACAACATGTCCCAATTCACTCATTTTAAATCCTTTCGCATCTCCGCAAAGTTAGCCTTTCTCCAATCAAAAATCTCAACCCTAGGTCCAGTTCTGTCCCTCTCCATAATTATATTGAAACTAATGGTATTGTGATCACTGGACCCGAAGTGCTCCCCGACGCACACCTCCGCCACCTGCCCTGTCTCATTTGCTAACAGGAGATCCAGCACGGCCCCTTCTCTAGTAGGTACCTCTATGTATTGCTGCAAAAATCTATCCTGCGCACATTTTACAAACTCCAAACCATCCAGCCCTTTTACAGAATGTGTTTCCCAGTCTATGTGTGGAAAATTGAAATCTCCCACAATCACTACCTTGTGCTTACTACTAATATCTGCTATCTCCTTACATATGTGCTCTTCCAATTCTCGCTCCACATTTGGCGGTCTATAATACACCCCTATAAGTGTTGATACATCTTTCCCATTTCTCAGTTCCACCCAAATAGCCTCCCTAGACGAGCCCTCTAATCTCTCCTGCCAAAGCACTGCTGTACTATCTTCCTTGACTTCAAACTGGTAAGTTCTCTTTTAATCTTACTATTTTACTTCGGAGTCACGTGAGTGACTACGTGAAGATTTTAAAGCTCTGTGACTCCATGCCGTGGAACGAATCCGTGCGTCACACACTGTATAGTTGACAAACGAATAATGGAAACTGTTCAGTCATGGTATTCGAACAGTAACAATTTAATGGAAAACAAAACAAAACAACAGTGGTCACCTCTCTACCCGAGAGGGACTATGCAATAGAACTTAAAACTGAGTTAGCAAACACGCGCGTTCTCGCTAAAGGGTTATTATAAAACATTTGGAACGTGCATGCTGAGGACCTACCTGCGGCCGACAGAATCTGGTCCAGTGGAACGTCCATGCTTCTTGATGCGGACGTAGCTGCAGCTCTGGTGGAATGAGATTTGAACATTTTAGTATCAACACCTGAATGGGCTAGAAATAGTTTGAGCCACCTGCAAATGGTCTGGGTAGAGACACGCTTGTGTGGCTTCTTATGGCTGATTAGTAGTGCTAGCTCCGAACCTCTGAGCTGTTTGGTAACTTTGATATATTGCCTGAGGTAACGAACTACACAAAACTCAGGATCCAAAGGATATGCTATAAACTGTAATTTAAGCCCCGAGGACCCTGGTCTACTTTGTTTACTTTTGTCGTACACGAAAAAGGTGAACCCACTGTCCGAAGTGAGCATACTATCCAACCGACGCGTTTGCAAGGTTTGGACACTCTGAGCCGACACGGAAGCCATCAGCATGACCACCTTGTGCGTCAGCTGGAGTAGAGACAGGGAAGATGGTGAAGCCCATGAACGTAGTGATTTAATAACCACCCCTACATCCCAAATTTCCGTGTATCTGGGCCTGCGAGGGTTAGAATTGAAAAGTTCCTTCATGAACATAGAAATTAATGGATGCGATCCCACAGCCAGTTGTTGTGACCCTGAATGTAAATATGACGAAAGAGCACTCCTGGCATTATTTATTGCACTATAACTTAATCTCTCATCGTGGTATAAATGGGAGAGAACTCCAGAACATGTGTGATATGCACTTCGTCATACAGTATATCGTACCGTGCACAGAACAATTCCCATTTCCTGATATACAATGCATATTGTTTCTGTGTACTGCTTCTCCATGCCGCAGTTAAAACATCCACTGTACGCTCAGCTAGTCCCAGTCCAAGGAAAGGTCTTTTCAAAACCTGCAAATTAACAAATTGAATCGATAATGCAGAGGATGCACTTCACCGGAGCTGGGGTTAATCAATAACGACTTGTGTTTAGTTATCCTCCAGACTGGTTGTACCACCATGCCGAGAACAAGCGGGTACCATGGCTGAGTGGGCCAATCAGGGACTACCAGAATGCCCGAGGCAAAGTCCTGCTGAATATTTTGCAGACAGCGAGTGACAAGGCAGAAAGCGGGGAATGCGTAGAAAAACATTCCTCCCCAATGTAGCGAGAACGCGTCTACAGCTACAGCCCCTGGGTCTGGTTCCCACGAAACATAGTTAGGTAACTGATGATTTAATCTTGAAGCGAACAAATCCATATCCGGTGTTCCATACCTCGAAATAATGTCCTTAAATACTCTATGATTCAACATCCATTCTGTGTTGTCATTGAATTTACGTGACCTGGTGTCTGCCACTATGTTGAATCTACCTGGTAGGTAGATTGCTGAAACCCAAATATTCCTAATAATGCACCAGTGCCAAATGAGGTTTGCCAATTTATCACAGGATACTGACTTGATACCACCCATGTGATTTATGTAAACTACAGCAGTAGTATTATCTATCTGTAACTGAACATGCAGCTGCTGCATGTGTGCACAATAAGCTGTCATACCATAGAAGGTTGCAAGCAACTCCAACTAGTTAACCCCATGCACCTGTAGAAAAGATATTTCATGCACAGTCCATCTGCCACCACAGCTAGAAAGCGTGTCAGTGGCCCCCCAACCTAAAGCACTTGCATCAGTCTGTAATACCATTGAATGATTTTCAATTGAAATATTGCCAGAACAATGGTCAAGATTGGATATCCACCACTGGAGCTCAATAATTGCTTCAACCGATAATTGCATGGCCCTGTCAAAATGGCCCAAATTCCTTGTAAGTGCTTGCACCTTGGATCTTTGCAATTGCTGGTAATGAAGAGGCCCAAATTTTACTGCTGGAAATGCAGCAACCAATTTCCCAATTAGACTTGCCACTTGTCGAATTGAAGGCAGCTGATGTGCAATCATATTGCTGCAGGACTCTATTAACTTCAATCTCTTGCCCTCGGGCAAAGTTACAACCAGGTGATTGGAGTTAATAGTAAATCCCAAGTAATCCCTGATGGTGGATGGAGTCAACCTGGATTTAACTGGATTAATTAGGAAACCCAACTTTTCAAACAGAAACTTAGTGGCTGAAACTGCCGAAATAGCTAATTCCACAGTTTTGCCTATGATGAGGATGTCATCTAGGTAAGCCATGACTTTGTGCCCCTGTGCTCGTAAAAGAGCCAGTGCAGGTTTTATTATTTTAGTGAACAGCCTAGGAGTTGAGGTCACTCCATTAGACAGGGCGTTAAATTGCCATAACTGCCCCATCCAGCTAAACCTCAGGTTCTTCTTGTGTTCTTTGTGAATAGTGACCGAATAATAAGCATCCTTGAGATCAATACATGCCATATAACACCCCCTGGAAATCAAATGTTTCGCCGTAACAAAGCTTTCCATTTTGAAATGTTTGTACTGCAAAAAAGTGTTTAATTGGATTGAATCCAATATAATGCGCCCCTCCCCCATCCTTCTCTTCTCTGGTGAGAATATTGGACACAAACTGGTGTGGCTCATGCCTGGTTTTCTCAATTACCCTTTTTTCACACAGAGTTTCAATTTCAGCCTGGACTTCCAAATCGTTCTTTTTTGAACGCAAAAAGGTACGACTTGGAACATGCTGCGTGGGTGGCAAGGTGCCCGTAAATTCTATTTTATACCCTTCAACACTATGCAGTATGAACAAATCAGAAGTAATCCAGCGCCACTCATGCAAACAGAAACGTAACCTACCACTAACATGCAATAATTCTATACTCGGTATGTTACAATGTGAACCAGACCCACCTACCTGCGTACTAGATGGATTCTGGCCAGTTATTTCCTTCCCCGATGTTTGGGGTTTTGTGGTGCTTGTGGACGGTAGCTGCGCATCTTCCTAATGGGTCGACTCGGTCCTTGCCCTAAAAAAGACTTGCGTCCGGTTCTTCCCGACCTCATTGGTTGCGCAGCCGGTCTTGTGCTGGGTACAGAATAAGGCTGGAAAGGGCGGAACGACGACGATGACGACGGCTTGTTCCCTGGTGGAGCCCGATGAAGCCCCACAGCCTTTGACTCCTCAGCGAGATCTTTCACCTGCCTGGACAGGTCATCCCCAACAGCAAGTTGGGTGGCTGCACATTACTAGCTTTGCATAACCCCGCAAAAATGGGGTTGAGAATGGGACGAATGTCATTTTTCCGAAAACAATTGATCTCAAATTGTGCATTGCACCGCAATGCCATTGCGTCCCGCTGCCCATCTGATAATGTGGAGCCATCCAGTGACCTGGCGAAAGCTGTCACACCTGACCCCAGCAGATTCAGGATTCCCTGGAGCTTCATTTCTTGGGACTTAATCCCGCTCCCAATGTGGTTCCCTATATAACTATTTACCATCGGAACCTTCAGGGACGCACAATTGCTGGGTGCGTGATACCGCATGGTTGTCTCCATGATGACCTGCTCCTGCAGCTGGTGGGTGACCAGATATTGTATACTTGCCGCCAGCTCTTCCTCCAGCGGCTCTCCAACAAGCGACGGCACCGCAAATTTGGAAATCATTCCGGGTACCTCCGGTTCCCGCGAGTCCCGCATCGAGCGGTCGTCCCCACAGGACTCGTCTCCACTCCCATCTTCGGATGGGGAGACGTCATGCAGCCCTCCAAGAGGTGCTGCTGCGGGTTCCCGAGCCCCGCTGTGGTACGACTCCCGAGCACGGAGCGTATTTTGTTGGAGCAGTCTTTCCATGAGCTGCTCTACTTGGGAGAGGGGTCCAGCCAACCTTCCCACTCTGGGAGGCGAATCCTCCCGGCCAGACTCTTCCGAATCAACAGGCCTGTTGGACTTGCACTTTGCTTTCCCCCGCGGGGTATGCAAAATGCTGTCCATGGGCACCGAGCCCGAAGTCGCTGGCTGTGCAGCTGTCTGCGACCGCGACGGTGAAACGGACTGCCGACCGCTGACCGTACTCCCACGGTCCTCCGAGCGGTTCTTCCTGCAGCCTTGCGTGCCTTCACTTTCGCGTTATCCATCCTGTAACGACAAGCAATACAATTTCCACCGCAGCTGAGTTTTCATACTCACCTGAGGTATTTTAAAAGGACCGCTGCTGGAGCTGTGCGCCAGCCAGCCAGTCAGCGCGCCATGCGTTAGACGTAAATATTGCGCATGCATGCTGACGGGCTCTTCACGTAGTCACTCACGTGACTCCGCAGTAAAATTGCCACTTTTCATTTCACTGCACATCTCGTATGTGTATGTGACGAATAAACTTACCTTACAACTTGCGACTTGATCAAAGCACGTTTAACATTGAGTCGGAGGCCAATTGTCCAACCACGCGCATTGTTTCAGGCTAGCTAGGCAGGGAGCTAGCCTGAAACTTGGATCATGGAGGAGAGTATTTCGACTGACGGGGATTTAGAAGAAAGTCTTCTGTGCAATACATGTCGTGGAAACACATAGCAAGGTAATTGCATTTAGTGAGAAAAGCATTAAGAAGTCTGAAGAATGTGCTGAAGTGGAAGTGGAAGAAAGTCTTGAAAGCAAACTCGCTGCGAAAGCACTGCAACACAAACACGAAGTCGTGGGACCAGTGCATTATTTCAAGCAACTGGAACTGGAAGGTAAGGTCTAACGTCAGAATTTATTAAAAATTAACATACATGGACTTTAATTAATTAAATGTCAACCTCTTATAATGTGAGAACTTCTTCTTTCGTGTGGCGTGCACAGCCAAAAGTTGTTGGACAACTTGTTCTATTTGATCTTCCGTTTGTGCACGTCGAGATATTGCATATGTCGAAACAGAGCGGACCACGTGAAGGTTACAATCTTCCACCCCATAATGTGAGATATGAGATCGTAAAGCTGAAATTGAGGACATGAACGATGTCTTTCCGGAACAAATGAAATTACAAGTTTTCACTAATGTCAAGTTGTTGAAGTCAAAGAAGAGTTAGGCCGTGGGCCAAACATCGAAAATGCGTCTAGATTTGGAAAGATTGGGAAAATAAATGATGCTTGTGCTGTTTAATGTGTCGAATTATTTAAAAAATGAATGAATGACTTATGATTATGATGTGCTCGAGAATAACAAGATGTACTGCTTTTGTGCTGAATGATAAGCTCATTTGTATGTCTTCGTGTGTGTGTGTGTGTTTGAGAGAGAGAGATTACTGGTGTGGCTATGACTCAGAGGGAGGGATAAGGGGCAATGGCATCTACAAACGCATGCGTGCACAAGTTCGGCAGGTACACACATACACACACACATCCTACACATACACAAACAACTGCAACACTAAATGGCTGTATTTTAGGTTAAAGGTAGCAGCCCTCATTTACAAGGCTCCATGAGGAGGGGTTCTCGAACATAAATATAGGCTCATTGTAATTTAAAATGACTACTCATCGAGTAAACATTACAGTATTCGATTCTTGGTCATAATGTGACGTTTACATCAGAAAAATACGTTTTCCTTTTAAAGCGACTGGAAGATGACTTACAAGTCTGTCTCCCAGCCTGGCACTGCACAAACCCACTACGGCCGTGACCCCCCAATTCTGCACACTCAAGTCAGTGGGGTTCAGTACACTGGGGAACGCACAAGATCAGTCCTCACCCATTAATTAGGCGGGTTCAGGAGCCGGTGAAACCCGAGACTTCTTCGGCAGTCTCACTCACCGTACACCTCCAGTCGGATTCTTGCCTGAGTTGAACCTCCTGAACTTGTTCCAAAAGTCACCTCATATTCACCATCGTCCTCTCCCCGTAGATCACGGATTTCCAGACTGAAATTCCCGCGGTGAAGGGTTACCCGCCCCGTGTAATTGACGTAATAGTATTCAATATTCCGTTCGAGTCCTGGCACTACTACAGAACCCGCTAAATAGTCGCAGCACGGAATCCCGCTCCCCATAGAGTAATATACAGCTACCTATTATTGATCACAAGAGGGCGCTGTTCAATTTTCTAAATCATTTTCAAATTATCTTTATTAATTAGTGTGTAACTTTTGGCACGAACGAGCCCATCTTAATGCCATTTTATCTAAATCTGTGCCACATTTCTGGTAGATACCAGATGTGGGTCACGAAAGTTTAAATCTAGACGCATTTTCGATCTTCGTCCCATGGCCTATGACTAGGGGGCTGTCATTACAGAATTCGCACGTTCTCGCCGTCACATACGTGGGTTTCCACCGGGTTTTCTGATTTCATCCCACCCTCCAAGGACGTACAGGTTTGCAGGTTAATCGACTGTTGTAAAAACATGTGAGTTGTCCGTAGTGTGCTGGCGTTCGGGGATCGCCGGCACGGACTCAGTGGGACGAAGGTCAGGTTTCCGCGCCGTATACCTAAACTAAACTACACAACCCTGGTGGAACATGAGGCGCTGTTCCTCTTCGTTGCTTTGGATCTCACCCTGGAAGTGAGGAGTTCCAGGGATAGGCAGGTCGATGTGGGAATGGGAAATGGAGTTGAATTTCGCAGAACCTCAATAAGAGCCCAAGTTTTAGTTTCTTTGGATTCGATTCAGCACGCAAACAAGATCCGCGGCCCTCCGAGTCTGCACCGACCTGCAATTCCGCAAATTTACACTATTCTACCCGCACAAGGGACAATTTACAATTATACCAATTAACCTACAAAGCTGTCCATCTTTGGAGTCTGGGAGGAAACAGAAGATCTCGGTGAAAAACCACGCGGTCACTGCGAGAATGTACAAACTCCGTATAGACAGCGCATGTACTCGGGTCTCTGGTGGGGGAAGAAAGCTGGAAGTTAGGCGAGGCAGGGCAACGTGTGGCAATTAATAAGAGAACACGGGTAAGGGAGGGGGTTTGTTGATAGGTAGATCGTTGGACAAAGGCCAGAGATTAAAACAAAGCTGTGAGGCATAAGGATTGTCGAGGTGCAAATTGTGAAGCCAGAGAAAGGAATTTAGTTTAGTTCGGTTGAGAGATACAACGTGGTGCAGAGTCTTCGGCCCACCGAGTCCGCACCGAGCAGCGATCTCCACACAATCACACTGTCCCACAAACCGAGTGGGGACAATTTACCATGCTAATTTACCTACAGACCTGTCCGTCTTTAGAGTGTGGGAGGAAACCAGGGTTTCTCTGAGAAATCACACGCTGGTCACACGTGCAAACACCGAACAAAAAGCACCCGCAGTCAGGATTGAACCACGGTCTCTGACGCTGTGAGGCAGCGCCTCCACCGCTGTGTCACCGTGCCGCCAGATGTTTTAGAGGTCCTGAAATGGAGGCCCTAATCTGAGAACAGAACTGGCTGAGATGGGGCACTGGGAGAAATGGATGATGTCACCGGAGACTGGTAGGTTGAAGTGTCCTCACCGACTCAGAGTAGGCATATAGGCCCTTAGTCCCAATTTATCCAAGCAGATTAAGATGTCCCATCTAAGTTATTCCTATTCGCCTGTGTTTGGTCCATATCCGTCCCAACCTGTCATATCCATGAACCTGTCCAAATGTAATTTAATTGCTGGTAATTTACATGCCGCAACTACTTCCCTTGTTTTATTTTAGACATTAAAGGATGGGCAGAGAGAGGAGAGGCTGTATTGCGAGGCTACGAGGGGAGGCAGGGTCCGAGCTGTGAGGGTCTGAGTGGAGGAGGGACAGCGGAGGAGGTAATGTCGATGAGGAACAGCGACGGAGGATCTGAGTTGTGAGGGTATGAGAGGAGGAGCAGGGTCTGAGAGTGCGGGGGAGGATTTGGGTTGGGAATTTCTGAAGGGAAGTGAGGAGATTCTGGACGGTTAGGAATGGAGGAGGGACTGAGGGGCAGGAAGGCACCTGAGGGAAAGGAAGGTTTCAGGGGGAGAGAGGAGGGCTGTCGGCAGTATCTCAGTGAGGAGGGCTTAAGGAGAAGGGTTGAGGATGTTCTGAGTGCAAGAAGTGTCTGAGGGGTGAGAGGAGGGACAAGGAAGAAGCCGAGGGACAAGGAGGAACATGTGAGTGGAAGGGAGGAGTTGGGAATCTTGCCATCGTTCTTTAAATCCACAAAGATCAAATAGGAGGGAAGGTACAGCATTGAGTTGCGGTATTTACAGGGCTGTGCAACGATTGTGTAAAAATGGGCAGGAAATTGTGACCTGAAAGTGAATTCGCCGCAGAGCAGTGGGAGACTGTCAATAGACAGTAGACAATAGACAATAGGTGCAGGGATAGGCCTTTCGGCCCTTCGAGCCTGCACCGCCATTCATTGTGATCATGGCTGATCATCCACAATCAGTCGCCCGTTCATGCCTTCTCCCAATATCCCATGAATATGCTAACTTTAAGAGCTCTATCTAACTCTCCCTTGAAAGAATCGAGATAATTGGCTTCCACTGCCTTCTGAGGCAGACAATTGCACAGATTCACAACTCTCTGTGTGAAAATGTTTTTCCTCATCTCCGTTCTGCATGGCCTACCACTTATTCTTAAAATGCGACCCACTGGTTCTGGACTCCCCCAACACCAGTAACGTGTTTCCTGCCTCTAGCGTGTCCAATCCCTTAATAATCTTGTATGTTTCAATAAGATCGCCTCTAATCCCTCTAAAGTCCAACGTATACAAGCCCAGTCGCTCCATTCTTTCAGCATATGACAGTTCCGCCATCCCGGGAATGAATCTCGTGAACCTACGCTGCAGTTCTTCAATAGCAGTAATATCATTCCTCAACCTTGGAGACCAAAACTAGGGCCCTGTACAACTGCCGAAGGACCTCTTTGATCCTATGCTCAACCTCTTGTTATGAAGGCCAGCATGCCATTAGATTTCTTCATTGCCTGTTGTACCTGCATGCTTACTTTCAATGACTAATGAACAAGACCACCCAGATCTCGTTGTACTTCCCCTTTTCCTAACTTGACACAATTCAGATAAATTTCAGCCTTCCTGTTCTTGCCTCCAATGCGGATAACCTCACATTAATCCTCATTAAACTGCATATGTCATGCATCTGCCCATTCATCCGACCTATCCAAGTCACCCTGCATCTTCATAGCATCCTTCTCATGTTCACACTGCCACCCAGCTCTGTGTCCTGAAAATGTGCTCATGTTACTTTTGATCCCTTCATCTAAATCATTAATGTATATTGTAAATAGTTGCGGTTCCAGCACTGAGCCTTGCGGCACCCCACTAGTCACCGCCTACTATACTGAACGGGACCCGTTAATCCCGACTCTTTGTTTCATGTCTGCCAACCAATTTTCTATCCATGTCGGTACCCTACCCCAATACAATGTGCTCTAATTTTGGCCACTAACCTCCTATATGGGACCTTATCAAGGGCTTTCTGAAAGTCCAAGTACACTACATCCACTGGCTCTCCCTTGTCCATTTTCATAGTTACATCCTCAAAATATTCCAGAAGATTTGATTTAAGAGGAAGTTTAATTGGTTTAGATTAAACATTTTGCAAAACAACTCAGGAGGCATTCAATGTGTGGCAAGGTGTCTAGAGGATGAGAGAATGCAAAGAGGGACGTTTCTGTCAGATACCGACACAAAGCTGCACAACGCCTGATTAAATGTCGAACATATAGAGTGAAATTTCAGAGAAGATAGGAACGCACTGAGAGAGTGTTAAAATATGTTGGCCGTAACATTAATAGTGAAGCAAAGATGTTTTACAAGTACATTAATACGATGACACTAACGAAACAAGTTAAGTCCTTTAGAACCAAAAAATGTACATTCTACATTGGTAGATGATTTAGGTCAGGATCAAAATGAATACTTTGTCACTAGGTTTACAAAATAAGGGTGAAGGGTTGATGCGAATGAGTGAGAAATATTGTAATGGATTATAATAGTGAGACGGGGAGGGGGGGGGCTTAAACGGAACAACATCTCTGGAGTAAAATCAGTTGAATCTCCACACACAGGTGAAATTCATTCCAAACTGTTAATAGAAATCAAGGGGAAAAATGAGGACTTTTCAATCCCCCCTGGCTGCAGGCCGTTCCCGAAGGTAAATTGGAGGCACTTGATTGGAGACAAGGTGTATGGACAAAGTGAGAACGCAGATCGGAGTGTCTCTATCAGGCACTGCAACTCCACACTGCTGACAGTCTGAAGAAATGTGGCGAGTATCAGGATGAATTTAGAGTGAAGTTTGGAAAGCACAGAGAAAACATAAGATGTTTAATGAGTACTTTAAGTGAAAGGCTTCAACAGTGAAAGGCTTGGATAGAGCGGATGCGGGGAGGACGTTTCCATTAGGGGCTCCGCGGCGATTGCTACCCTGCCGGTAGTCTGTTCGTCTTTTCTCTCTTTTGGTTATTGTTTAGTTTGTTAAACGGTTTGTTGTAATATTCTTCGGTTTTATGTGGGGGAGGGGGGAGGGGATCGGGGGAAAGCTTTTTTCAGGTTCTTACCTTCCCGGAGATGTGATCAATTTTCGGATCACATTCTCCGGGCTCTGCGGCCTACCATCGATGGAGCTGGAAGCCTCCTCGCACTGTCGTGAGCCCCACCGCGGGGCGCGGACTTGACATCGGAGCTGATCCCTTGCCTGAGATTGCTCCCACCGTGACAACCGCGGAATCAACACCAAGGGCTCGAAGTCTCGGGTGAGGGCGAGTCGGGAGCTCCAACGTCGTGGAAGGTTCGACCAGCCCCAACGCAAGGTTCGATCGTCCAACGCGGGGGAGCTGACACCCCACACCCCGATGCGGTAGCTTGATCGCCTCGACACGGAGGGCCGGAACGCCGCTGGCTACGGGAGTTAAGGTCATCCCGTCAACGGGGGCTCGAGGCCCACGACCGAGGATGAAATAAGGGAAGGACGTGAACTATATTTCGCCTTCCATCACAGTGAGGAATGTGTAGGAGTCACTGTGGTGGATGTTCATGTTAAAATGTATTTTTGAGTGATCTGTAATTTTTAATTGTATGATTGACCTGGCCAATGAAATTCTTCGTATGTTGTAAACATACTTGGCGAATAAAGTATGATTCTGATTTTGATTCTGATTCTGATTCTTATTAGTGGGAGATTCTAGAACGGAAGGTCATTGGCTCAGAATTAAAGGACGTTCTTTCAGGAAGGAGATGAGGATAAATTAATTTGGTTAGAGGGTGGTGAATCCCTGGAGTTTACCGCCATGGAAGATTGTAGAAGCCAAGTCTGTACATATTTTTAAGGTAGAGATGGATAGTTTCTTGATTTGTACAGGTGTCAGAGGTTATGGGGAGAAAGCAGGAGAATGGTGCTTGTGTGCAGAGATAGATCAGTCATGATTGAATGGCGGAGTAGACTTGATGGGTCGAATGGCATAAATGTACTCCTATTCCTTATGATCGTATGACTCTATGAGGAAGAGGATAAGTTTTTAAAAAGTAAGATCTATTAGGATATTTCTCTTTGGAACAGGGCAGGTCGAATATTGATCAAATTGAGTTGAGGTAAATTATGGGAAGATTACATGGGAAAGAGCTATTTCCCCTCAGCAGAGGTGTTAGAAACAAGAAGTCGTCTTAAAACAATTGTTGGAATGATTTGGGGGGGAGGTTTTAATCTTGAGGGTGGGAGTGAATCTACAATTCCCCAGTTGGGGGATGCAGAGCCTGAAACTCCCATCAAATTCACAAAACACTTGAGCACGTTTGTCTCGGTCGATGTCATGCTGGAGGACGGAGAAGGGCAATAATGTGGCTTTAGACTGTGTAGTGTTTTCCCGAGTGGTAAGGAAATGGTTTACCGAATGACCTTGGCAATGCCATAAATGTTCAGTGATTCTAGACATGTGGGGTGAAGATTTTGTGTGTGACTGACTGCGCGGCACTGTTGATGTTTCCTTCGTTCTCAGGATCCAAAAAAGAAAATCCTTAGTTTGATTGTATGAGGAATTGGACACAATATTTGTCAACATGGAAACCTCACGTTTATATCATCAAGTTTCTCTCTTCCAGCTCCGCCTCAATAACATCAAGTACCCGTTCACTGGCTCAGGGCACAGCTCAAACACAAAATGAACTACAGCCCCACAGGCGAGCACCTGTTGAGTGGTCTGTGCTTTGATATGCAACAAATTTATTTGTTGCTTCTCAGCCGCTTTCAGGCAGCATTTTGACGGAGCAAATTGCTGCAAGACCTAATGCGCAGCTTCTACTAGTAGCCGTGGGTGGCAGTAACGTCCTCATTACATAACAAGGCAGGGTCAGTGTAATTTTTTGAAACATAAAATTATGCTCAACGCATCTAATCGTGAGCTGGAGAATGGGGTTTCTGATCGTGGGTTCGTGTTTTTGTGCTGCAAACCTCTTCCGCAACAACCATCAGGCTCTTGAACACTGCACAACAACAACCAATACCTCAGCAACTGAGGACTTTATACTGTGGACTTTTTGGTTGTACTATGGACTTTGGTTTTGCACAGGCTCTGGTTACACGGCGTTATTAATTATTAATTTATGTATTCTTGATTATTGCATGCTTATATGTCATATTATTGTGTTAATGGTCATCTAAAGTTGCAGCAAGAAATAATTTTATTTTTTACATTACCGTTATATATGACAATGAAACAAGCTTGAGTCATGAATTACCAATTTGAATTAACAGCGACTTTCCGATGGCCCCACGTTGTGGTGTCTCCTGCAAGTAGAATTGTCTTCTTAACAGTTACTCTTTGATCATTTTGAAGATGTCCTAAAGTTCAGGAATTATAGGATGAAGAGAAAAGAGCTCCAGCCTGTTCATTCATTCTTGATGGGCATAATTTTGCAGTAGGTGTGTGTTTTAGTAGTTACTTTTATCTGTTACCACTTTCTCAAAGTCAAAGTCAAAGTCAGTGAAGAGAAATGAATTTTCCAGCAGCGATTACACTTAAAAGAACACACAATACAGAATACAATTTAACACACACATCTATCACAGCATTCTTCACTGTGGTGGAAGGCAACAAAGTTCAGACAGTCCTCCTCCTTATTTCACCCGTGGTCGGGCCTTAAATCCTCCATATTCACGGCAACGGACGGCCCGATGCACAGGCCCTCTCATCGGGATGATCAAAACTCCGACGTCGGGACGGTCGAACACACTCCGCGGCTTGGAGGTCCTGACTCGGCACTTTGTTACCGGAAACCGCGCCTTCCGGATGTCATAGGCGGCAGGCCGGCAGTCGGAGTTCTTCTCTGGCGACCCCTGGCAAGGGATCCCAGGCTCCAGATGGTAAGTTCACGTCACGCCCGCGGCTAGTTGCTCCGCGGACCACAGCCCCCACGGTGCAAAGTCACCAGGCCAGCGATCGGAGCACTCCTATCTGGCGACCCCGGCAATGATTCGCCCGTTCCGCGATGGAAAAATCCAAGATGCGCCCGCTGCTGATGTTCCGGACCCGACTCCGGGAAAGGCCTCTCCAATCCATGCTGTTAAGCCGCAAGGGAAGCGACATGGAAAACAGTCGTCTCTGCGTGGAGGAGACGACAGAAAGCGGTTACCCTCATTTTCCCACCCATCACCCCCACATAAGACTCACCGAGAGACACCCAAACTAACATTAGACACATCGTTGATTTTTCCTTTGGCCTATCACTCCCGACCTCTCTATAACTTAAAGCTAACTTGATTTTGTTAATTTCAAAGTTCTGTTTTTGACTTGAAACCTGAAAGTTTATCTTTGCATAAATGTTGGCTGGCCTGCTGAGCCTTTCAAGCATTTTATTTTTTACTCTTGATCAACTCACAAGACAAAAAGCCCCCAGGTAAACAGTGCAATCTGTCCGCAGCAGTACTGTGGATTGAACCTGAGACCCTGGAGCTATGAGTGAGCACACAATCTGAGGTGAGGGTACGGAGAGTGACTGAGGGGAGTCTGAAACACAGATTGGACAGAAAATGGCTGCCGGTCACTGGCACGTGGCTGAATAATCAGGTTATATGTGAATAGGGCAGAAGTTTTTCAGATATCCTTTCCACGCAGGTGTTGGTTAGATGAATCCTGTGTCTTCCGCTACCAATTTTTCTCAGAACCATGAGTCCTCACAACATTATCAGTACTACCAAAATATTTATTTTAAGCCTTTCAACCATATACAGGCATTGTTATCACACTTCTTTCTGATCAGTAAAACAATCAGTTAATATGTCTAATGTTGGTATTGGTTGGGAAGTGGAGAAATACATGGTAAGAGGTGGGCTGTGGAGGCCAGGGACAGCGATCGATACCCACCCTGTATTCACTTCTCACAAAGGCATCAGCTCACATATTATCGAGCATCAGGAATTAACCTGAAGATAAATCATTTGTGGCCCTTTTCCTGCTGCCGCTTTCCAGACTATCCATAGCATCCATCGCTATTGGTATTAATGTTGTTTTTAATTGTCACATTTACTCAGGTACAATGAAAAACATTGCTGACTCATTATCGAGTCAAATCATACTATACGTGAGTACACTCAAGCCAACACAAATAATGCAGTCGGTGCAAAGAAAAAATCACCGCAGTGCATTACACAATGCTATATACCCTTAAAAAACTGTCCGTATTTGGAGTGTGGGAAGGAAACCAGAGCTTCGCGGAGAAAGCCCACGCTGGTCACGGGTTGAACGTGAAAAACACCGTAAGAAACACCCGTATTCAGGATTGAATCATTGTCTGATGTCACCGGAGACGGGTAGGAAGAAGTGTAGTCACAGTCAGAGCAGGCAAAAATGCCCCAAGGCCTAACCTATCCAGGCCGATCAAGGTGTCCCATCTAAGTTATTCCCATTCGCCAGTGTTGTGTCCATATCCCTCCAAACCTCCCTCCAAATACTTCCCTTATTTTTTTCTTTATACTTTAAAGAATGGACCGAGAGAGGAGGGGCTGTATTCATATGGTACG
Organism: Malacoraja senta; assembly: GCA_038087875.1. Taxonomy (NCBI): domain Eukaryota; kingdom Metazoa; phylum Chordata; class Chondrichthyes; order Rajiformes; family Rajidae; genus Malacoraja; species Malacoraja senta. Next base: position 991,268 of record JAXLNO010002317.1, read on the forward strand.
AGGGGAGGCAGGGTCTGAGCTCTGAGGGCCTGAGTGGAGGAGGGACAGTAGAGGAGGAACAGTGTCGAAGGGTCTGAGTTGTGAGGGTATGAGAGGAGGACCAGGGTCTGAGAATGAGGGAGGAAGATAAGGGTTGGGAAATTCAGAAGGGAGTGGGGAGATTCTGGTCGGTGAGGAATGAAGGAGGGACTGCGTGCCACAAATTTGCTTAAACAGACAGAAACGCAAATCCCTTTTCATCCCTGATAACAGACAATACAGTTAAATCCCCACACAGAGTCAATGATTCAGTACATGTATATATACCGCAATATTCGATGTTTCAGCAATACGTTGTCTATAAAGCTTAGTACAGCCTCTTGCTTCTTCAGATTGACAGACAAAATCAGAAGATTGATAGAAGAGTGACAGGTTATTCTGACAGGGGAAAAGGTTATAATTCTGCAGAACAAGCATTTTGTTTTTATTCTACTATGACGCACTTCATAATCTTAGTCTGAATTTTCTCCTATGTTTATGTTATAATGGAGACATTCGAAAAACTTGTGCTTGTTACTTGTGGTATTAGAAAGAGGAACATCGACAGTCTACTGACCTTGTTATGTGCTAGAGGCAAGGGTTAGCACTTGTTTTGCGAGCTTAGCAATTCGATAGAGGAAGATTAAATCTTGTCTTAGTTTCAGCGGACTCCATTTTGTATTTTTAAACCATTATTTTCCACATTCCTTCCACTTTATCAGTTTATGATAACATTCACAATCCCCTGTCGGTACATAATGGTCGCAAGCAATTAACAATAAAAATTAGAGCAATGATTAATAAAAACGATATGGCCAGAGTGTAATATAGTATTCCAAAGTCCATCAAGCCAACTAAATGGCCAGCATCTCCCACTTAGTTCATTGTACACATGCATGTCACTGTCAACCTTAGGGATTTTCATAATTTCTTGGGAGATGTGGGCAGCAAGGTCGGTGATATTGATAGTTTCATCGGGGATATTAGTGCAACAATCACAGTTTATGATAGCACAGGTGCTTCCTTTTTCTGCCAAGATAAAGTCCAGTGCCATGCGATTTTGTAAGGCCATAGTGCGGATGCCAACCATCTCTGCTGTAATAGATGTCATGGCCTTATTTACATTTGCTAAGGCACTAGCGGTTGCATTTGCCAACGTCTCCTTGGCGGAGGCCATACTGATCAATTCTCGGGAGGCACGAGCAGTCCCCCAGAATGGGAAGGCAATCATCCAAAATCGTTCTCATTCTGATATGCCCCATCTTGTTCTTAAGGGAGGGGACAACTCAGTTAGTTATTTCACCATACGCATGCGGGGAACGACATAAGCCCAATAGCAGCATCCTCTGCAGTTATCGTTCTTACCCAACCTCATGTCAAAAGTGGACTCGTCTCCTGGCGGCATCCCTGGCAGCAAAGGGTATGCGCATAATCCACATACAAAGTGTGTTACATTTATTGGTCGTGGTGGTCTCATAATAGAGAAAGGGAGGTATGAATTGTAAGAACTGTTTCCCAAATCACTCCTTTTCCTTTGTCCTTACAATGACAGGTGCCATTTACAGAGATACGGGGATTACTTGCTAGTTTCAGTCGGGGAACATTACAACTTTTGGTCTCATCTTTCTTCCCACCTGATTCAAATTGTGGAGTGTACCATCCTTTAAATTCGTTATACACAATTTTGTTCTCTCTGCATCTTCCAGCAAAAGTTCCATCGAGAAAGCAGTCATAACTTCAGTCTGGTTTAGGGGTATTGGTACCAATGGTATGCCTCCCCCGCTGTTGTGGGGAATGTAGATGCAGACCCAACAGTTACTGCCATACCCACTTTGAGCAAACTCATAGCTCATGGACAAAAAGGTAGTAGTCCAGGCCACCTGGGCCATTCCCATGAAGCTGAGAGCTATTTCATACTCAGAAAGTTTAAAAAAATATATACAATAGTTGTAATAGAATACATAAAAAGAATATCAAGAATTGAGAATTAAGCTGTAAACTAACTTTATGCAGAGCATATATAAAAAATGAAGAGTAATAATAATGAGTTCTAAGAATTCATACGTTTCAGTATGTTACCGTAAACTCTTATACAAATTTCCCCTTTAATTGCTTCATGCCATTTATCCACGACTGTGGGATCACCACGAGATCTCCAACAACGTTACATGTTATTACCCCTCTTTCCATCCCACCACCACCCAAGTCGTACCAGCCGCAAAGTCGTCTTGTTGAGTCTCATGGTCTGTACCCGTTCTCACCCAGCAACCAGCTAACAATGATCTAATCCTCCATCACCGTTACGTTTTTGCATAACTTTCATTCATCTATTCCATATATCTCCATATCATCTCTATCTCTTTTTACCCTTTCTCCTGGCGCTCAGTCTGGAGTAGGGTCTAGACCCGAAACGTCACTCATTCCTTTTCTCCAGAAATACTGTCTGATCCGTTGAGTTCCTCTAACTATATGTTATTGAAGCAGATTGATCAACAGCTCAAACGTGACAAGGATATGATTGTTATATTAGATCGGGAGGCTCAAATCTCAACAGAGTCCGATTAGTGCGGTCGCAGAATGTATGAACTGTATTCGAACAGTTGATTTGAAACGCCGGCAGTTTCTGACAACCGTGAGGGGAAATCTGTTTTCCCTTCCCTCAGGTGCAATCAAACCGATGACTCGCGTCCGCTGTCCTTGTAAATGACGGGGAGATATTCAGCTTATTGGAAATTTCACGAGTGGTCAAACAGCATCGGAATGTTTAATGTCTAAAAATACTGGCTCAGATGTGTACAAAAACTATCAATATAGTATAATTGCCTGAGGTCAGTCATGACTTTGATAACTTGTCCTCGTTTTTAACGTTCAGTGATCCCGAGGGATTTGGACATAGCTTTGTTTGTTTTTTAATATTTCATCTCTTCGATTCTTTTGAGATAATGTATTGATTTGAGGGGAATGCTCTGTGACAGTATATGAAGACAGTATATCCCGTATTGCCTTTGGGCTTTATAATTATTTATATGACTTGCAATTGAGCCTGAATGGCTAAGTTAGTTCGGAATGGTTCATAGTTCTGAGAAACTCTGTGTTGAGGCGAATTATTGTCGTAAATGAGTGAGAGGGGGGGGGGGGCTATATATTTCAGGCACTCCGTTGTGAGTCAAAGATGTTCCTGCAAGAAGACGATTGAATCCGTCGAGTCAGTCGTTGTCTTAGTGGAACAACTTGGCGGTGCTGTTGGAGATGGTGTGGTAATGGGGGCGGGGCTGGTTCTCGTGGGAGGGTGGTTGTGGTTCCAGAAACTGCCGGAGATTCGGTGGGTCAGGTGAAGTGGTCCTTGTGATGGAATCGGAGAACAAACCAGGGTCACAAGTGCCACATGTGGATCAGGTCACTGGGGATCCCCGGCGTGTCGGGAAGTGAGGAGGGGGGTGAGCAGATGGGGTGGAGAGGGCACGGATTCCTAGACCGCGCGGCGTTGTATGCATTTTACAATCAGAGAAATGGGCGATTTCACCACTTCTTTGAACTGCTGCCTGAAATTAGTCTGGGTGACGGCGTAAAGATCCGTGTTTGTGCAGCAACTCAGTGTCTGCAGCATGGCGGACAGCTCGCCAATGTTGGAATCCGGATGGTCCCAGCTAGAAATTAATGCAGCCAGTCTGAACCACACAACATATATCGCACGGAGCGCCCACAGCACGATGAAATTCCCCGAGATGACAAGCAGTAAAATGAGGGATTTCCTGCGGCTCTCAATCTCCGGGTCTCTGCCACTCTCCCCATTGCTGGGATCACGGAGTCTCCTGCGGCCTCTGCTTGCCATTCACACGTATCTGATGGTCGAAGTGTTGAACAAAACAATGAGGATAAGTGGGATCACGGGGGTAAGGAGTTATTGGAGAAACTCCCCGATTCCCCAGACCAGTGAGGTTCGAACACCGAGAATATCAAAACAAAACCAGGGGACATTAAATAGCAAGTACCCACCGTTCAATATAAATACTAGAACGTGTTCTTTAAACAGCACAGCACGGTCACTGTCACCAGAACCACAGCCGCCGTTCTCTCGGTGCAATAGTTTGTTTTCAGTTTCTGGCAACAAATGGCCACAAATCGATCAAAGGTGATGGTGACGGTGAACCAGACGGAACAGTCCGTGACGGCATAAAGAATGACGGCGTGGGTATTACACACTGGGACGTAGAGCAGGAATAGAAATGTTTCATTGTAAGCAATGGGAATCTGCCTCAGTATCAGGTCCACAATAATGACCAGTAGATCGGCCGTTGCCATGGCGATCAGGTAGCGAGTGACACCTGTGGAGCGATCGCACTTTCCACGGGACAGGACCAGAATCGTCAGCGCGTTCACTGTGAGGAGGGAAGTAAACAGAGACATGACAGCGGGCAAAGAAAACTCGGGAGATTCATCGAGGGGCAAATCAAATGCACAATTCTGTTCTGGAATTCATAGTTGTAGATGATTTTCTAAATAAGTAAGTTACTTATTGTAAAATAACTGCATTTGCTCGACTGCTTATCAGATGAGACGCAGCAGTTACGTGGGTTCGGATAAAGAATCTGACCTGTTTCTGACCATTGCTCACTTCAACTTGGGAGTTTGTTCACTTCACCATGAGAGACACTACAGCGGTTGGAGCGGTTTAAATACGGGGCTTTGTCTAACGTTCCACCACACTTCAAAATAAGTGGTCTGGAGGAAGCCGCTGATTTGTGGAAGCGGACAAGGAAGCAGCTGATACTGAGGGGGAACCCCAGATACTGCCGGCCCTGCTGATTTCTTCCAGCACTTTGTATTGTATCCTGGTTAAAGGGGCAGTATGAATGCCAGGGCAGTTTACTGTTCTGGATGTCAGATGTGGGAAGTCATGGTGTCTGATAGCCTTCCAGACGTCCACATCTGCGCCAGGTGCGTCGAGATGGGGCTCCTAAGGGACCGTATTAGGAACCTGGAGCAGGAGCTCGATGAGCCCTGTCTGGTCAGGGAGGTTGAGGAGGTCATAGAGAGGAGTTATAGAGAGGTGGTCACTCCAAGCCCACGGGAGGCAATTAAGTGGGTCACGGTTAGGAGGGGCAAGGGGCAGAGGCAGGGACTAGAGAGTACCCCGGTGGCTGTACACCTTGTAAATAAGTATTCCTGTTTGGGTACTGTTGGGGTGGACAGCCTACCTGCGGGTAGCGAAAGCGGCTGGGCCTCAGGTACAGAGACCGGCAGTGTTGCTCTGAAGGTTAGGGAAAAGAAGAGGAGGGCAATAGTAATAGGGGACTCTATAGTTAGTGGGTCAGATAGGTGATTCTGTGGACGCAGTCAGGAGACCCGGATGGTAGTTTGCCTCCCTGGTGCCAGGGTCTGGGATGTGTCTGAACGTGTCCAAGATATCCTGAAATGGAAGGGAGAGGAGCCTGAGGTCGTAGTACATATAGATACCAATGACAAAGGTAGGAAAAGAGAAGAGGTCCTGAAAGGAAGATTTAGGGAGTTAGTAAGAGAGTTAAGGAGTAGGTCCGCAAAAGTAACAATCTCAGGATTACTGCCTGTGCCACGCGACAGTGAGAGTAGGAATGGAGTGAGGTGGAGGATAAATGCGTGGCTGAGGGACGGGTGCAGAGGGCAGGGAGTCAAGTTTCTGGATCATTGTGACCTCTTTTGGGGAATGTGTGACCTGTACAACAAGGACTGGTTGCGCTTGAACCCGAGGGGAACGAATATCCTGGCGGGGAGATTTGCAAAGTCTACTGGGGAGACTTTAAACTAGAACGGTTGGGGGGAAGAACTCAAATAGAGAAAGCTAGTAGACAGTGTGTGAGGCAGGAGGCAGAGAAGGGAAGCACTCAGACCCAACATTTAGGGGAGATGGAAGAAAAAGATAATAAACAGAGAATAAAAGGTGGTGGGTTTCTTAAATGTGTATATGTTAATGCTAGGAGCATTGTAAGACAGGTGGATGAGCTTAGAGCCTGGATTGACACCTGGAAGTATGATGTTGTGGCGATTAGTGAAGCATGTTTGCAGGATGGCTGCGATTGGAAACTAAATATTCCAGGATTTCGTTGCTTCAGGCATGATATACATGGAGGGGCAAGGGGTGGAGGTGCTGCATTGCTTGTCAGGGAAGGTATTACAGCAGTGCTTTGGCAGGATAGATTAGAGGGCTCGTCTAGGGAGGCAATTTGGGTGGGACTGAGAAATGGGAAAGGTGTAGCAACACTTATAGGGGTGTATTACAGACCGCCTAATGGGGAGCGAGAATTAGAAGAGCAAATAAGTAAGGAGATAGCAGATACTAGTAGTAAGCACAAGGTAGTCATTGTGGGAGATTTCAATTTTCCACACATAGACTGGAAACACATTCTGTAAAAGTGCTGGATGGTTTGGAGTTTGTAAAGTGTGTGCAGGATTGTTTTTTGCAGCAACACATTGAGGTACCTACTCGAGAAGGGGCAGTGCTGGACCTCCTGTTAGGAAATGAGACAGGTCAGGTGGCGGAGGTATGTGTTGGGGAGCACTTCGTTCCAGTGATCATAATAACATTAGTTTCAATATAATTATGGAGAAGGTCAGAACTGGACCAAAGGTTCAGATTTTTGATTGGAGAAAGGCTAACTTTGAGGAGATGCGAAATGATGTAAAAGGAGTGAATTTGGACATTTTGTTTTATGGGAAGGATGTAGTAGAGAAATGGAGGACATTCAAAGGTGACATTTTAAGAGTACAGAATTATTATTACCCTGTTCGGTTGAAAGGAATGAGTAATAATTGGAAAGAGCCATAGTTTTCAAGGGAAATTGGACACGGTTCGGAAAAAGAGAGAGCTGCAATAATTATAGGCAGCATAGAGTAAAGGAAGTGCTTGAGGAGTATTAAGAATGTAAAAAGAATCTTAAGAAATAAATTAGAAAAGCTAAAAGAAGATATGTGGTTGCTTTGGCAAGTAAGGTGAAAGTAAATCCAAAGGGTTTCTACAGCTATATTAATAGCAAAAGGATAACGATGGATAAAATAGGTCCATTAGAGAGTCGGAGTGGACAGCTATTGGCAGAGCCAAAAGAGATGGGGGAGATATTGAACAATTTATTTTCTTCGGTATTCACGAAGGAGAAGGATATTGAATTATGTGAGGTAAGGGAAACACGCAGAGTAGGTATGGAAACTATGAGGATCAAAGAAGAGGAAGTACTGACACTTTTGAAATATATAAATGTGGATAAGTCTCCAGGACCTGACAGGATATTCCCTAGGACATTGAGGGAAGTTATTGTAGAAATAGCAGGGGCTATGACAGAAATATTTCAAATATCATTAGAAACGGGAATGGTGCCGGAGGGTTGGCGTACTGCGCATGTTGTTCCATTGTTTAAAAAGGGTTCTAAAAGTAAACCTAGCAATTATAGACCTGTTACTTTGAATTTTTTGAAGAGGTTACTAGGCAAATTAATGAGGGTAAAGCTGTGTATGTTTTCTATATGGACTTCAGTAAGGCCTTTGACAAGTTTCCACATGGAAGTTTGGTTAAGAAGCTTCAATTGTTGGGTATTAATAGTGGAGTAGCAAGTTGGAATCAACAGTGGCTGAATGGGAGATACCAGAGAGTAATGGTGGATAACTGTTTGTCAGGTTGGAGGTCGGTGACTAGTGGGGTGCCTCAGGGATCTCTGTTGGGTCCACTGTTGTTTGTCATATACATCAATGATCTGGATGATGGTGTGGTAAATTGGATTATAAAGTATTCAGATGATACTAAGATAGGTGGTGTTGTGGATAATTAAGTAGATTTTCAAAGTCTTCAGAGAGATTTAGGCCATTTGGAAGAGTTAGCTGAAAGATGTGAGATGGAGTTTAATGCTGATAAGGGTGAGGTGCTACATCTTGGCAGGACAAATCAAAATAGGACGTACATGGTAAATGGTAGCGATTTGAGGAATGCAGTTGAACAGAGGGATATATGAATAACTGTGCATAGTTCCCTGAAGGTGGAATCTCATGTAGAAAGGGTGGTAAAGAAAGCTTTTGGTGTGTTGGCCTTTATAAATCAGAGCATTGAGTATAGAAGTTGGGATGCAATGCTAAAATTGTACAAGGCATTGGTGAGGCCAATTCTGGAGTATGGTGTACAATTTTGGTCGCCAAATTATAGGAAAGATGTCAACAAAATAGAGAGCGTACAGAGGAGATTTACTAGAATGTTGCCTGGGTTTCAGCATCTAAGTTTCAGAGAAAGGTTGAACAAGATAGGTCTTTATTCATTGGAGCGCAGAAGGTTAAGGGGGGACTTGATAGAGGTCTTTGAAATTATGAGAGGGAAAGGCAGAGTTGACGTGGGTAAGCTTTTTACATTGAGAGTAGGGACGATTCAAAGAAGAGGACATGCTTTGAGAATTAAGGGACAAAAGTTTAGGGATAACATGAGGGGGACTTCTTTACTCAGAGAGTGGTAGCTCTGTGGAATGAGCTTCTAGTGGAAGTGGTGGAGGCAGGTTCGATTTTATCAATTAAAAATAAATTAGATAGGTATATGGACGGCAAAGGAATGGAGGGTTATGGTCTGAGTGCAGGGAGACGGGACTAGGTGAGAGCAAGTGTTCGGCACAGACTAGAAGGGCCGTGATGGCCTGTTTCCGTGCTGTAATTGTTACATGGGTATATGGTTTAGCTCATTGGTTCACTGTGAATCTGGTTCAGTGTGGCCTGGAGAACAGACACTCGTCCTGCTCTTAATGCAGGGACGTTGCGTTAGTGTGGATCAATCAGCCCAGGGTTCTCCCTCTATTTATTGCCCAATGCGCCACTGTCTGTCTGTCTGTCTGTTGGGAACAGTAATTGTTCCGATACGGAGCATTACGTAGATACAGTGATATTGGGCGAAACTGGGGAAGATCCCAGCAGGAACCATTCGCTTAAATCGCAACTGGGAGGAGGAGGGAGGCAAAGGAAAGCGTGTCTCAAGATTGCATTAAACCTGTAAAAACATATAAAACATGTAACATTTCAACAAAATCAGTTTACTGTTTGCCGTGGACAGGTTCGATTGCAGCATATAGGTCGTCAGGCGCACGGCACCAGTGGATTACAGCAGGAAAGTGAATTAAAGGAACTGGAATGCCGTTAACGATTGTTTACCGCATTAATACAATGAGCTGTGGACATGGTAGCAATGTAAGTATAACACGAATAAAGGGTAAGCAATACGGTGATGAACAGCGTGAAACCTCTGATCCCCACATTCAGACACCATCAGTACATTACCCATTACTCAGGCGAAAATTGCCTAAAACCTAACACATCATGAATTTTTCGAGCTTATTTATGCCGGATCCAGTAACCGCCGCTTCTCACCTATTGTTGCTCTGGAATTTAGACTTACCTGGAAGTGCAAGAAGGGCTAGGATGGGATACAAGACAATATGAATATTCATGATTATCAAATATATTCGAACACTTAAGCTGTGCCCAGACCCAAAAATTGGATTATAAAGTATTCAGATGATACTAAGATAGGTGGTGTTGTGGATAATTAAGTAGATTTTCAAAGTCTTCAGAGAGATTTAGGCCATTTGGAAGAGTTAGCTGAAAGATGTGAGATGGAGTTTAATGCTGATAAGGGTGAGGTGCTACATCTTGGCAGGACAAATCAAAATAGGACGTACATGGTAAATGGTAGCGATTTGAGGAATGCAGTTGAACAGAGGGATATATGAATAACTGTGCATAGTTCCCTGAAGGTGGAATCTCATGTAGAAAGGGTGGTAAAGAAAGCTTTTGGTGTGTTGGCCTTTATAAATCAGAGCATTGAGTATAGAAGTTGGGATGCAATGCTAAAATTGTACAAGGCATTGGTGAGGCCAATTCTGGAGTATGGTGTACAATTTTGGTCGCCAAATTATAGGAAAGATGTCAACAAAATAGAGAGCGTACAGAGGAGATTTACTAGAATGTTGCCTGGGTTTCAGCATCTAAGTTTCAGAGAAAGGTTGAACAAGATAGGTCTTTATTCATTGGAGCGCAGAAGGTTAAGGGGGGACTTGATAGAGGTCTTTGAAATTATGAGAGGGAAAGGCAGAGTTGACGTGGGTAAGCTTTTTACATTGAGAGTAGGGACGATTCAAAGAAGAGGACATGCTTTGAGAATTAAGGGACAAAAGTTTAGGGATAACATGAGGGGGACTTCTTTACTCAGAGAGTGGTAGCTCTGTGGAATGAGCTTCTAGTGGAAGTGGTGGAGGCAGGTTCGATTTTATCAATTAAAAATAAATTAGATAGGTATATGGACGGCAAAGGAATGGAGGGTTATGGTCTGAGTGCAGGGAGACGGGACTAGGTGAGAGCAAGTGTTCGGCACAGACTAGAAGGGCCGAGATGGCCTGTTTCCGTGCTGTAATTGTTACATGGGTATATGGTTTAGCTCATTGGTTCACTGTGAATCTGGTTCAGTGTGGCCTGGAGAACAGACACTCGTCCTGCTCTTAATGCAGGGACGTTGCGTTAGTTTGGATCAATCAGCCCAGGGTTCTCCCTCTATTTATTGCCCAATGCGCCACTGTCTGTCTGTCTGTCTGTTGGGAACAGTAATTGTTCCGATACGGAGCATTACGTAGATACAGTGATATTGGGCGAAACTGGGGAAGATCCCAGCAGGAACCATTCGCTTAAATCGCAACTGGGAGGAGGAGGGAGGCAAAGGAAAGCGTGTCTCAAGATTGCATTAAACCTGTAAAAACATATAAAACATGTAACATTTCAACAAAATCAGTTTACTGTTTGCCGTGGACAGGTTCGATTGCAGCATATAGGTCGTCAGGCGCACGGCACCAGTGGATTACAGCAGGAAAGTGAATTAAAGGAACTGGAATGCCGTTAACGATTGTTTACCGCATTAATACAATGAGCTGTGGACATGGTAGCAATGTAAGTATAACACGAATAAAGGGTAAGCAATACGGTGATGAACAGCGTGAAACCTCTGATCCCCACATTCAGACACCATCAGTACATTACCCATTACTCAGGCGAAAATTGCCTAAAACCTAACACATCATGAATTTTTCGAGCTTATTTATGCCGGATCCAGTAACCGCCGCTTCTCACCTATTGTTGCTCTGGAATTTAGACTTACCTGGAAGTGCAAGAAGGGCTAGGATGGGATACAAGACAATATGAATATTCATGATTATCAAATATATTCGAACACTTAAGCTGTGCCCAGACCCAAAAATATCGTGTCCCGAATGGAAGTCACTCTTCTCCATCGCGGTAACATCCCAGTCTATCGTTTTCACAGACTAAACCATTTCTGTGACAGAACACTCACTGTTCCTCGATTGCACTCGATAATAATCACGTCACTCTCTAATATTCTCGGATTCCTAACCACCCATCTAACATCCCACTTTATTGTTCACAGATTCAGAATGGTTTACTTCGTCTGTGGAGCTGCTGCTCTGTGCCGGTGACGGACGGGATGCACTCACGAACACTCGCATATCCCATCAACAGGAATAATGTTATTGGAACTGGGAAACCTCCGGTGACACAACCGGGCTCCGTGCGGACTGACGTTAATTATACTCACTCAACAAACATCTACAGTTAACTCTTTTGTGTCCGGGCACTGAGTGCCGCACGGAAAGGGTAACGGTCATCATGGGTGATGATATCCATTATTTATGTTCTGTCGAGTGGACTGTTGTTGCCGGGGAACAATCTGCGGGGCTGATTGAATCCGCACCATCTCTCCGCAATCTTAATAATCGTGAGCAGTCGCCTGAAATCGGATTGTTAGATTAACCGTTTCAATGGACGAGTGCGTGGAAGTGGAATTTCGGGAACCTTGAATCATTTAATCTGACATCTTGATTTGGAGGAGAGACATTAGAAAATTAAACGTACGGACAGGCACCATGAGTTATATTTATATAATGGATTTGGGGCCCAGCCAACCGTTCAGTAATAAAGACATCCATCAGATCGCTATTTAAAATATTTTCCTCTCACCCTAAACCGGTCTCCTGTTTTTTTTTTTTTTTAATTTTTTTTTTAATGTTTTTATTTTATTAGAAGTAAGTACAATTGTATACAATCATATTTTCATAATACCTTTTATGTACAGCTTGTTATTTAAAAAAAAATTGAAATAAAGAAGAAAAAGAAAAAAGTTAGATAATGAAAAATAGAAAAATGTGAGATATATAGTGTGTGAAAAATAAAAATAAAGAATGAAAAAAGAAAGTTGAGACATAGAAAATAGAAGAAAGAGAGTAAAAGAAAAGAAGAGAAGAAAAGAAAATAGAAGGAGATCATTTATAATCTTGACCATCCGCAGTCACGGATTAGCTTTTACACCTGTTTTGCACCATACGTTTCCAAAAAGACGACAAATGGAGACCAACTCGTTATGAATTGGTCAAATTTATCTATTAGGAGGAATCGCATTTCCTCAAGATGTGCGGTATCCAACATACTTGCAATCCACATTTTGAGCGTTGGTATTGGTGTATTTTTCCAAAATTTCAATATTCATTATTTTGCTATTATTAAACCATAATTAAAAATTGACTTTTGAGATGAGCTCAATTTGTTCCCGTCTTCCATTACCCCAAATATAATCAATTCATTATTGGGTTCCATTTTTGTCTTAAATAGTTTTGTAAATATTTCGAAAATATCACTCCAAAATCCATGAAGTTTTATACAAGAAACAAAAGAGTGTGTTATAGTTGCTTCTTGGGTTAAACATTTATCGCAAATGGGCGATATATTTGGATAACATTTATTTAATCTTGTTTTTGAGTAATATAATCCATGTAACATTTTAAATTGGATTAGATTATGTCTTGCGTTAATCGAACACTTTTGAATGTATGTCAAATACTTTTCCCATGTAGCCTTCGTAATTGTTATCAATAATTCCCGTTCCCACTCTTCTCTAATTACCTCGGTCACAGGTAAATCTATATTTAAGATATTATTATATAAATATGATATTAATTTTTGTGTATCAGCTTTTATATTCATTACTTCTTCTAGTAAATCAGGAGTTATTTTTTGATATCCCTGTATGTATGTCTTCAAAAAATTACAAATCTGAAAATATTTAAAATAATGAGTGTTTTTCAGTTTAAATTTTAATTGTAATTGTTGAAATGATAATAAATCTACCATTTCATACATATCCCCGATCCTTTTAATTCCTAAACTTTCCCATTGATTATATATTTTATCCAACATAGATGGTTTAAATAAAGGATTATTCGCTATCGGTGTTAACAATGATAGGTTTCTTAGTTTTAAGGATAATTTTATTTGTTTCCATATTCTTATTGTATCTTGTATAATTGGGTTTTCCTTATATATTGTATTGTTCATTTTTTTCGGGGAGAAGAAGATTGTTCC